>RDSH01000255.1:0-27442 GCA_009428295.1 Tilletia walkeri
AAAAAAAAAAAAAAAAAAAAAAAAACTTTTTTGTGAAGAGAAGGGGAACGCAAAATGCGCAGATGCCCCCTTTTTTGCACAACATGCAGTCCGAAGACTTTTAAAACTGACTTTCTGCGTTCCGGTAGAAGACCAGACCCATCACGTGACAACGAAGCGAATGAGTTCGCTGCGACCGTGGTTAGACTCACTTTCTGATTATTCTCTACGAGTATCAATAATGGGACAAGGAGCACTGACTGAAAAGGCAAGGGCAGGGGCGAGGGCGAGCTCGGTGCTAAGGATGATAGTGCTGGTGCTGACAATCTTGGGTCTGGCATCAACGACATTATTGTCCCCGACGCTCTTCCTACGTTCCTCTTCCTTTGGGTCCACCCTCTTTCCCCCCTTCAATTCTCCTTTTCCATCTCGTCTAGACAGAGGCACGTTGCGATGGAAAGCTTGCCAAGGATACGAGGACGACCACCGGTTCGACTGCACTACGATTGAAGCTCCTAAAGACTACTTGAATGCTTCATCAACAGACACGGTCCGCATCGCATTGGCTCGCCTCAAGGCCCAAGTCAAGGACCGGTCCAAATACAAAGGCTCCATTTACATCAACCCAGGCGGGCCGGGTGGGAGTGGCAAAAGCTTCGCCTATCGCTTCGGACCAATAATGGGTACCCTGCTCGATGGGACATACGACATCATCGGATTCGATCCTCGCGGCATTGGCGAAACCCGACCTCTCGTCGACTGTTTCGGATCAGCTCTCGATTTGGCCCTCTTCAAGTCCGGGACTCTCCTAGACCGTCCCTTTGACGTCGCGCCAGATGTATTCTCGAAGGAAAACGAAGAGCTTCAACGACATCAGTGGGCAGAGGTCCAGGCACTTCGGAAGATCGAGATGGAGCGCTGTACTCTGGAGATGGGCGCAGACGAGCTTCGATTCATGGGGACCACATCCGTCGTCAGAGATATTGACTTCATCAGTCGGAAGATCGACGGAGAGCATGGCTTGATGTGAGTGTCTCGAGCGCAATGAACGAGAACAATCGCGCCTTAATTGCTGACAACTCTCAACGCAACAGTAATTTTATTGGAGCTGTACGTTGTTCCACACAGATGCTCGCTGACGAATCGCATGCGGAGAGGCTTTGTGCTGATCATGTTTCCTTGTGCTCTACAGTCATACGGAACAGTGATAGGCTCTTACCTTGCCAACATGCTCCCACCCGAACGACTTGGCCGCATAGCCATCGACGGAGTCGTCTGCCCGAAAGATTGGACCACCCTCCCCGCCGAGTACTGGCTCAAAGAGTGGATGGTAGACTCTGATCGCGCCTTTGAATGGTTCCTCCAGTCTTGCCAGCGCGCGGGGCCTAAAGAATGTTCGCTCATGCAAAGTACGAACGACACGGCGGAGAACATAGACGCCAGGCTCGACAAACTCATGACGGAGCTCTACCATACTCCGGTACCTGTCACGGACGCTGCAAGACCTGGCTTGCTGACTTCGGGAGTCATCAGAAGTACGTGCAACCCTTTCTCATTTTCGCACTCAAGACCGCTCTCCATTCTGATATCAGTGGTCTCTCTCTCTCTTTCTTTCTTCCCACAGCCATGATGTACGACCTAGCATACACCCCTCAGCGCTGGACCCTCTACGCAGATCTCTTCGCCGAGGTCCTCGCAGGAAACTACACCAGAACGATGGACTTCTGGTACCCGCCTTTCCCGACCGACCGAAGCGACATCGACCAAGAAGAGCTCAGTCGAGCCGCTGTCACTTGTGCTGATGTAGTGCCGTATGAGGATCCTAAGGCCGGTAACTGGCCTTTGCCTGACGCTGATCTTTTGACGAAGTTGACTGTGGAGACATTTAATGAGACCACGCGCCGATTTGCCGTCAGGTATGTAGACAGTTGTTCCAGAGCGTCAAGCAGACAGACAGACTCAATGTGGATTTTTCTTCACCTGCATACAGCTCGGCGGCAAGAGAGCCTGGTGAGTGCATGGACAGATTTAAGGCTAGAGTTTAGGACACTAGCCTGACAATTACTCTCTCTCTCTGACAGACGGCGGTTGTGAATTCCATGCTGCGTTGGGTCGAGCGCCTGAGCGTTTTGCAGGGCCATGGAACAATTCCCTCATCAACTCGCCCATGCTCGTCGTCTCGAACACGGCCGACCCTGCCACACCGCGAAAATGCGGCCTTCAAGTCTTGGAAGTGAGTTTCAAAGTTGCCTGTGTACTAGCAGTTCGCGGGAATGCTGAATAGAAGTATTGCTTCAAACAGCTCATGGGAACCGACTCAGCTCGCATGGTCACTCAGAATAGTCCAGGCCATTGTTCCTTCCGCAGCGCCGCGACATGCACATCTCGAGCCTACCGAGACTATTTCCTCCACGGCACCGTTCCTCCGCCCGAAGGCCAGTACTGCGACGTCGACGATAAGTACTTCGATACTGCCTTCCTTGGACGGCCTATAGCATCAACGATGGACCAGCAGATGGGTGGCATAGGCGGGGAGGATTCATTGCTTGAGGAGACAGCGAGGGCTTTATCTGCTGCGTGGGCGGAGTGGGACGATGAGCGGCATCGACGTGGGCATCGGCGGTGGTGAGTGGTGAGGCGGTGAGGGTGAGGAAGGACAAGTTCTCCATTATTTGTTATCGCAAGGATCAATATTATCACCATCAGGGTACATTTATTGTCAGGAGGTAATCGATGACTCTATCATCTTGTTGACCTTTCTATCAGCCATGGCTTGACGCACGACTTCCATCATGGCCTTGGGCTTACCCCTGTCAGAAGAACGATGACGTTGAAACGGTCGACCCAGTTGTGACGAGGTGGAGGACGACGAACTGCATGATGACACCCGAGCTGCGTCAGCTTCCATTCGTCTCAGGAAGGGAGGATGAGGGTATATAGTGGGCACTGGAGAGTAGGGCCTGGAGGAAGGAGCTTCCCCCTCCAACCATCACCTTTCCGCCGACATTCCTTTCTCCCCGCTCCGAACGAAGTAACACCATGTCTTCCAGCAAGAGCACCCTCACCACCTTCACCTGCGCCGTCCTCACCGGTGCCGGCGGAGGTCTAGGCAAAGCCATGGCAACCTACCTCCACTCCCAAGGCAAGAAAGTCATCCTCGTTGGTCGGACGGAGTCGAATCTTCGCGAAGTCTCTGCGGAGCTCGATAACGCTCCTTACTACGTCTTCGATACGGGCAAGGTCGAGGAGGCGTCTGCGTTTGCGGAGCGGGTGATCAAGGAGCATCCGGAGGTGGACTCGCTCTGGAACAATGCGGGTGTTCAGCGGACGTTGGATGTTCATGAGCTCGACCTCAGCAAGGCGGATCAGGAGATTGACATTGTGAGTCTTGGGGAGCTTTGCTATGTTCATCGGTGAGAGTTGAACTGATTCGCCTTTTTTTTCCTTTGTAAGAACGTTCGCGGACCGATCCATCTGGCTACTGCCTTCCTTCCTCACTTCAAGAGCAGACCGAGCGCCTTGATCGTCAACGTGAGCTCCGTGCTCGGTATCTGTCCGTACTCAATCATCAACCCAGTGTGAGTGGCCCTTCGATTCCTTTAATGAAAGTACAAAGACGGGGAGAGACTGAACAATTGATGCCCTATCCACATCACAGATACAATGGCACGAAAGCCTTCCTTCACTTCTGGAGTATGGCACAACGAACCCAGCTGAAGAACACATCTGTCAAAGTAGTCGAGATCCTCCCTCCCTCCGTAGGGACAGACCTCCACCGTGACCGCGAGAACCCAGACGACAACAAACCGGAAAAGGGAGCGAAGAACAGCATCAGCGTCGAGGACTTCATGAAGGATGTCCAGGAAGGACTGGCAGCTGGGCAAAATGTGATCTCGGCTGGGATGGGCAAGGGAATGGTGGACAAGTGGTATCAGACGTTTGGGGAGCAGTTTCAAGGGGCGGCAGATGCGTATCAATCCAAGTGAACACGTTCTGTACAAGCGACTTCAGCTCAGCACGGGGGCAGGTAACGCAATGTATTTGTCTCCCCCATCACTCGTTGAAGTTCCACTTCGCAATCATGTTGAAAATCCGTGAGGTATATTTCGACCGAGGGGCACTTGAAAAGAAACGGTTGATGAAGAAGAGCGGAAAAGAAAGGTCGGCGAAAGGGTGTGAGGTTGCGGAAGATGATGAAGCAGCTTAAGGGCGGATGCGAACTGGAAGGACTGGTGAAAATGCAGCGGAGGTCGGAGACATGGTTGGAGACGCAGGAGGCAGGACGAAGAGAGGATCGGTCGCATCACGACTGCATGAGAGCGAGTCGTTGTTGCAGGATGTAGGCGATGATCACAAAGATCAGGGCCAACAAGATCGTCAGCATCACCGTACGGGCTGTAGGCAAGGCGGGGGAGAGAGTACAACGTCAGCTTCGTGTGACAAGGATGGTCGCAACAACGGAAATCATGTACTCACAGGAAGTCGTGCTTGCGCCAAGCAATGCCGAGGGAGGAATCTCCACAACGCGGAGAGTGTTGTCGGCACTCCCGCTGATGAGTGTCCTGCCGGACGGCGAGATCCGGAGACACGTTGGTGGGAATGAATGCGCGTCCAGAATCCGAAGGATGGGCTGTGAAAGGTAACGAGGAAGTCAGCGACTCAGTCAACTTCAGCGCAGAGTACAACCAACAAGAGCGAACTCACCCGCAACGTCTTCGCATCCAACACACCCACACTCAAATCCGAACAACCGAACGCAAGCAACCGCCCATCAGCACTGACGTCAAACGCAGTGATTGGCTTATCCGCCACATGCCGCGTCTGAATCAGATCCCAGGTCTCCGCATTCCAAGCAGAGACAAAACTCTTCCTCTTGCCCTTGGCTCCCTTGCCCGCCGAGCCTGCATTGACGACCGTGAAGAGCACCTTTTCGCTCGTAGGTGCTCGACCGAACCGGGCTGCGCGGAAGGTGCACGGCCCTGCCCCACCCAAAGCCGGGTTCTGAATCGTCTGAATCTTGAGAGGCCGCTTAACTTTCTCCGCTGCGTCACTCGCCGCGCTGATGTTGGCAGCTTCCCCTGAGGACGAGGCGGAGGGGGAGAAGGGTGCTGGCGAGGTGGAGAAGACTTTGATCTTTTGGGCGGAGGCGAGGACGAGCTGTTCGGAGTCGTAGGAGAAGTCGCCGCTGTAGAGCTCTTCGGCAGCGGTAGATCCTGCGCCAAAGGCATCGGGGGGTGACTCCCATGCAGGTTTCAATGAGGGGTATGTGTGGAGTGTAAACTGTGGGAGGGGAATGAGCTTGATGATTAGTCCTGGCCGAATTGGACACCCCTGATTCATTCACAACGACGAAGACTCACGCTGCCATCTGTCCCGCCTGATACCAGCAAGCGTTCGTCAGGAGAGAAGGTGGAGAATTTCTGGAAGAATTGGGACAGTGTCAGCTTAAATTGTACGACAGCTGTAAAAGGCCCAATAAGGGCAAGGAGGGGGACGAACCTGATACTGTTCAGGGTCCGTGATGGCCAATGAAGTTGCGGATTTTGAGAAGGTGACGGAAGCACTGTTAGGTCAAAGGAGGGCGGTCAGCGACTTCCCGAAACATTCCAGAAGCAGATCCACAACCCTTCGTTTCAGCTCACCTAAGCTCCTCAGACTTCTCCTCCTCCTCTTCCTTCTTCTCCGCCTCTTTCAACTCGTACTCGAAGACTCGGAGCGACTCGTTCTTCCCAGCCTTGACCTTGTCCGCCGTGGAGTTGACGCCGCAAACGAGATTCCCAAGACTTTTGTTCGCAGCGAGACACATGGGGGCGTCCTCGTCGCGGCTGAGCTCTAGCCGGTTGAGCTCTTTGATAGTTTGTTCGGGTAGGTCGACTCGGACCGTGCGCTGCACAAGATCAAGTACAAGAAGAATGCAGCTCGTCAGCGACTATGGGCTTGGAGAAGAGGCAGCGAGAGGGAATGATGGACTTACAATGGCATTTTTAACACCGCTTCGACCGGCGCCTCCTCCTCCAGCATACACGATAACATCTTCTGAGAGGAAGTCGAGCGCATAGACGGGAAGTTCTGCGGATACGCTGAAGTGCTTCATACTGAGTTGGCGTTCGTCAGGGGATTGAGGAATGTTTTTACTCGAGTGTGTGTGTTTGCTTTTGATGCCGGTGGAGAGATGTTGGGAGGATGAGCTGTGGTAGCTGAGTGTATGCGCGCGCGAGTGTCTCTGCAGTCGATGGAGGAGCAGCGCTGGCAGGCCTTGTGTTGATGGGGAGCAGCGAGGAATGGGTGCTGTGCTGTGGTGGTTGTCTGCCTGTCTGGGGGCGTGCGCACGAGCCTTTGAGAAGGAGGGTGTCGAGGTGGAGGAGGAGTATGGATGAGAAGGTCGAGGATGAGGATGAGCTTCCTACGCATCAACCACGACCTTCTTCCACCTCCTCCCTACCACAATGGCAGCAGTCACCTCAGTCGTCGCTCCCATGCAGAAGTCCTCTGCGTCCGTCTCAGCAGCAGCAGGAGCGGACACAGCATCAGCATCAGCGGAGGGACCAAAAGGCGACCTCTACACCTTCACCATCGGCAAGGTCGACGCAGGCATGGCCATCCTCATCGGCGAGCGAGCATCCCTCATCGAGTTCCCATCCATCTTGCTACCCCATGGCGTCACCTCGGGATCAGTCGTTAACATTCGCGTACACCGCAATGAGGCGGAGGAGCAACGACAGCGCACCGAGTTTGAGGAACTTCAGGATGACATTCTCAGGGCTTTCGGACAGGATTCCCCCAAATGTGAGTTACTGCTACAAGGATGAGGACGTCCAGAGCACCGTTCGTTGACCTCTGATTCTTTCACCCCCAACAGCGCCCCAGTTGCGACTAAGGAATGTGACCCAGACCTCCGTCACACTCGAGTGGGACCGTCTCTACCTGGCAACAGCAACCCTGATCTCCTTGGACATCTACCGCAACAACCAGCGTCTGGCGCCCATCCCATCGCCCCTGCACAACACCTCCACCAAACTCTCCGGTCTAGACGTCAACGCCGAGTACACCTTCCACCTCGTCCTCCGCACAACTGCGGGTACTTTCCCCTCCCCACTCCTCAGGGTCCGAACACACGACATCACGGACACGTCTGGTATTGCCGTCTGCTTCGGATCTCTCTCTGGCAGCGGCGGTGGTGGTGGTGGTGGAGAAGGTTCAGCGGGCGGTGAGAATGAGTTGGAAGAGGCCGCTCGAGAGGCTTTGGTTCGGATGGGAGCCCGTGAACCGACAGAGCGGATACAGATCGAGACTACTCACTTCGTCTGCAGCGATCCGCGTGATCGTGGATCGATCGGAGGCGGACAGGGCGCGATGTACACCAAGGCTATGCAGCTCAATATTCCAGTTGTGCAGCCTCACTGGGTCTTCGCATGCTATGACCAGAAACGGTGAGTTTTAGAGAGTTAGAAGGGGTTGGGGATTCACGCTGATCTCAAGTCTTCGTTTGCCTATCTCCAGTATGGTGCCTACCTCGGCGTACTACCTCGAGAATGACCCTCCAAACGCAGCCACGATGCGCGAAAGCATTCAGCGCATTCTCAGCAATGCAGCCCCCGCAGCGCGTCCACCACCACCATCATCGAAGGACGTCCCAGCTCTGCCAGTCGAAGTTATCGAGCCAGCCGAGCCAGTTGTTGAATGTGCACAGACCACTCAACCTGTCGAGCCGCCTGTCGAGCCATCGGAGCCCGTCGAGCCTACCGCATCCAAAGCCTCTTCTGAATTTTCCGAAGTGCCGATCACAGAGACCATCGAGGTCACACATGTCGGGGACGAATCAGACGAAGACGTGCCCAACAACACATAGTCTCCAGGGTTGGACTGTGGTGACAGTACATGCGGGTATGTACTATGTAGCTCTGGAATACACCATTGAGTCATCCATCGATTCAAATGTCACAAGTCAAAGGGGGTGAACAATTGAAGCATCTGATATTCGATGTCTTCTGTTCAACTGCAGGTTCGTACAAATATACCTCATGGAGTTTTTACATCTGCGGAGATTGTGCAAGGTTTGCGAAGGTCGAGCTCAACGATATTAACGGAGCGATACATGCGACCGAATTGTAGATTTGAAAGAAATGGAGACCGAGTCGATATGTCGATAGCGAGATCCCTGTCGAGGGATGCACTGGTTATTGTTGACCGTGATTTGTGGGAATCATTTCCCGTCCTCCTCCTCCTGGACGGCCCCGCTCATGCGCCTATGCATCCTTCCCACCGTCCGCAGCGTCCACAGCAACACACTGTCTCGAATGTCGAGTCAAGTTCGAAGTAGCTCCAATAAGCTCATGCCTGACCGTACCGCAACTCATACAAACCCACCGTTCCCGCAAATGACGATACCTCGCCGACCGAGAGATTCCCCTTTTCGCAGCGCCAGACGACGACGACGGCCCACTCTCATCCTCCTTGTTGTTCGCCCCAGCCTCTGACTCTGCCTCTGCCTCCCTTCTGGCTGCCTTTGCTGATTCTTCGATGACTTCGGGTCCTGAGAGCGGAGTTTCGTCCGCGCAGGAGTCGGTCCAGCGCATTACGCCGCAGTAGGTCCATAACCTCATGGCATCGCTCGGACGGCCTAAGAGGGCGTTTCGGGCTGAGCGGCTCATTGTGGAAGAAGGAGTAGCAATCTTTAATGGGGTTACGTCTGTCACTGGAAAAGTTGATTTCACAGAAAGAGAAAGAAGGGAGTGAGAATGACATGGTCAGTGCGCAGCCGGGTTTGGGGTTCAAAGCTTCAATAACTCACCCCTTCTTCTTGAGGTTGAGCTTGTCGAAGCTGCCGCGCTCCCCGAGGCCTCATCCATCTCCTCCACAGAGCGCTTCCTCCCCTTCTTCCCTGCCGTCACTTTGCTCGTACCTGAACCCGACCCCGAAGCCACAGATCCAGCAACCGCCGCCGTCCTCGCAGAAGCAGAAGCAAGACCACCAGCGCCCGCCTTCACCTTCTGCTTCCCCGCAGCACGCTTCTTCCGCCCCGGTGCAGCTTTGGCGGGTATACTGGCCTCGTTCTGGGATGTTGGAGAGGGATCCTCGTTCTCCGCGGGAGGACTGATCGTAGGCCCATCTTCAGCTGCAGCAATCTCCACCTCTTGCTCCTCCTCGACCTCCTGAACTTCGGGAGCACCATCAAGCCTAGAGAGTGCCAATCTTGCGCCTCGAGTAAGGAGACCGGGGCTCGAGGCTACGGGTACGGGCACGGGCACGGGCACGGGCGCTGTGCGTTTGGCGTGAGCTGCTTTGTTGGTGGTCATGACAGGTGGGGGTGAATGTGTGCGTGCGCGTGATTTGTACCAGATGGGAGTTTCTTCTTCCTCTTCTTCTCCTTCTTCTTCTGGCTCTGGGTGGAGCTGGGGTTCTGTTGTAGCTGTGGGTGGTAATGCTGAGGTCGACGCTGCTACCTTCATCTACAACTAGGGAAGGTGATGCCTGATGAGGAATGTGAGATGATGGTGATGAGATGAGATGCGGAGTTGGCTTTAGTTGAGTCTTGTCGAGCAGAGTGATTGTCCTCCCGAAGAACAGCTCGCTCCAACGACGAGGTCCCCAGGCAGCATGCGATAGAAAGAACCCCCTTGAACATCTGAATGCTGAGAGAAATGGAGCTCCTGCTTCTGCTCATCTTCCGTCTGTTCAATGCAGCCCTAACGCAGACCTACTTCCAACCAGACGAATTCTGGCAGTCGCTCGAAGTAGCGCATCGGCTCGTCTTTGGCTATGGATACACCACCTGGGAATGGCGCGATGGACGATCCTTGCTGCTGAGTAGTAGCGATTCTGCTTCTGGGTGGTGGGACTCGGTCGTGGTGGGCTCGCCTGTGCGAAGTGTTGCGTATCCTTCGCTCTTTGTGCCTGTCTACTGGAGTTTGAAGGTACTCAACTTGGACGATACCTTCCTTCTTGTGAGTATCCTTCTTTTTTTCTTTACTGAGTCTCATCTGGGGTGAAAGCTGATGTCCTCTTTGCCTTTGCCAGACACTGCTCCCACGACTTGTCCAGGCCGTCTTCGCTGCCTTGGGGGACTGGTACGCATTCCGCCTCGCACGCAAGACCACCTCCGAAAGAACAGCATGGATCTTCGTGAGTCTCTTCTCTCTGTCTGTCCGGACCTATCCTCTTTCGTCCAAAACCGCTTCCCTGCTGAATCAGTTTCTGTCTCCCTTCCCAGCTCGTCCTGACATGGACAAGCCCGTACGCTCTCCACACAGCAACGAGGACCTTCTCCAACTCGCTCGAAGCATCCCTAACCTCTGCCGCCCTCTTCTACTGGCCGACTCCTTCTTCCAATCTCAACTTAGGCCCTAGTCTACTCTTCATCGGATTGACCTTCATGATCCGCCCTACCTCCGCGATCCTCTGGTCCTTCCTCGGCCTCGACCTCCTCCTCCGACAAAGCCCACGCTCAGCTTTGAAGATACTCGTCCAATGCACAATCGCCCTCTTCATCTCCCTCCTCTTCCAGATCATCCTGGATAGCTCCTTCTTCGGTCGATTGACAATTACGCCCCTCTCCTTCCTGGCGGTCAACGTGCTCGGTAAATCGCCAATCTCGCTCTTCTACGGACAGTCGGCGATGCATTATTACTTCAGCCAGGGTATACCCGTCATCTGTACCTTGCTCACACCCTGGTCCCTCATCGGTTGGATCTCCACCCTCTGTCTTACCTCGACGACGAAGAACGAGGATATTAGGGATGCCCCTACATTGAGACTCCTATCGAGAGCGGCGTTGTGGGTGACGCTCTGTATGAGTGCGTTGGGTCATAAAGAGTGGAGGTTCCTCCAACAACTCGGCCCACTCTGGATCCTCTTCGCAGCTGTCGTCCTCACTCAGCGGAGGAAGGAACGTCAAGAGATCGAGTTAAAACGGAGTGATGAGCGATCTTCGGACGTGCGAGGGCGGGAGGAGGAAAGTGTGTTGGGGAGAGTACGTACTGCGTGGAAGGATATCTGGTTGGGTGGGACGACGAGCAGCACGAAGGGAAGAACGTCTTCAAGAAAATCTACACTCTCACTTTGGTCCCAAACCATCCTCGACTACCTCCCACCCCTCCCTTACCTCCTCTACGCCCAACTACCCCTAACAGCTTACCTCCTCCTCGCACACGGACGCGGTCAGACGCAGATCATGCGCGTACTGCATGATGAGGGTTCGAAGTTGAAGAGTGTAGGGTTCCTGATGCCGTGTCATAGTACGCCTTGGCAGGCTTGGATGCACCTTCCTGCGTTGGAAGGAGCTGGGACAGGTGGGAGTGGGGATGGGGGATTGGCTTGGTTCTTGAGTTGTGAACCACCATTACAGTGAGTTGTTTTTTCTCCCCTCTGGGTGTTCCTCGGTGGTCAAGTTGAAGGGCATTTACTGATATGTATATGACTTGGAACCAGGAACGAAGATTTGAAGACGTATCGCGACCAGACAAAAGTCTTCTATGAAGATCCCTTCGCATACCTCCAAAGCCGCTTCCCATCAACAGTAGATCCCACCTTCCCACCCTCACCCTACCCCGAACCCAAGACGACGGACGGGAGCCAAAACTGGACCCACTCCTGGCCCTCACACCTCGTCATCTTCGAGACCTTACTCGACCACCGCTCTCGCTCGGAAGAGGGCAAGGAGAAGGTAGGCGATCTACTGAGGGAGAAGGGGTATGCGACGTCGAAGAGGCTGTGGAATGGGTTTGGGAGCGATGATGAGAATCGGTGGGGGGATGTCCTCGTTTTGAAGTGGCAAGGATAGAAGGGGTCAGCAAGACGTAAATAGCATCATAGAAGGAGGATTTTATGCGAACCGACGAGAACACGACTTTGCATTTTGCCTGTTGGAGCAGAGAGGGTGCAGGAATTTGGATTTAGGTACAGCACTTAAGTTAAAGAGAGAGAGAGAAACCGAATGCGAGACCTTTTGTTTGTTGGTTATGTACGTTGGACGTTGGAACGCGACCTTCACTTCTGTCGCTTCTCCCCAAGCATCCTCCTCCAAGCGCGCAAAGCCTGCTTCATAGCCTCCTCATACTCCCACGCATCCTTCGGGTTCCCCTCCGCAGCCTTGATCGCCTCCACGCGTTCCTGGACCCATCGACCGGTATACCCGATCAAGTTCCCTTTACGCCCACCACCAATGTCGGTCTCCCAGAAGGTAGTCGAGTCCGCCCAACCCTGAGCAAAGCCCCGTCGGAAACGGTCGTGTACTCCATCACCCCCACGCGAGGCCCAGTAGGATTTATGTCCACCCCACGCGCGTTCTTCTTCGTCTTTCCCATACTGCGCAGCCGATCCTGCGTCCCAGTTGCTCTGCCACAAGTCCACATTGGGATCCAAGTTCGAAGGAAGGACGTTCCCTTCGATCGCGCCGTAGAGACACCAGCCCGCATCCGGTTTACCTTCCTTCTTCCCCGTCCAGTAGAAGTTTCCAGCTGTGAACTCTTCAAAAGCCTGGAGTTGGGAGGTACCCCATTTAGTCCTACCTGCGCGTCGGGCATTGTGTCCATCCTTGTGATGGGCTGAGCATTCGAAGGATCCACCGGAGACGGCTGAGGACCATTCGCCGACGATGATGTTCCTGTTGGCTTGGTTTGACATTTGGGAGAGCCAGGATGCTGTGTGTCCTCGGTCGGAGTTGTCGTCCTTGCAGCCGAGATCGAGGCCGTTGGCACTGTTCAAAATTGATGAGGATTAGATCGAGGACTTGTTGGCTAGGAGGGGAAAAGAAGAAGACTCACTGATCTTCGATGGCAGTACCGCGGTCCTTCTCGGTGAAGCAACGGTAGAGGTGGTAGTCGATAGCGACATGTCTGTGGGTCACTTTCGCAGCGCCATCTCCCAACCAAGTCGAGTAGAACTGCGTAGCCCAAGCATCGCTCACAATGACCGGCAAGTCCGGCCTAACGCCAGCCTGATCAAAAGCCTTCAACGCCTTCTCATAAAACTTGGCAAGCCAAGGTCCATTCGCAGGTTCGTTCAGCAGTTCAATCCCGACCATGTTCTCATGTCGATCAGCGAATTCTTTAGCGAGGACGACGAGGATTTCGATAGCTTGCTTCTGGAGGTCGTTTGCGTTATCTGCTTTCCAGAGACCGGGGAAGGAGGAGGATACTCCGCTGTGGTGTTGGTCGTTCTGGGGTCCTACGCAACCGTGGAGGTCGAGGAGGACTCCGACGCCGTGTTTGGCAGCAGTGTCGAAGAGGGCGTGAATGCGGGGTAGACAGTCCGCATAGATGCTCGAGTGAGGTTCGTAAGGTGTTCCCTTCATGAGATTGCGTGCTGCGGTGTCGCCATGGCCGGGAAGGACGTGGTAGTAGGACACAGGCAAACGGATGGTGTTAATCCCATGCTGTACGAACCAGTTCCAATCGCCTTCATTGACGAAGTTGTCCCAGTGGTTTTCGAGGAGCTTCTTGGCTTCCTGTCCATTTCCCTGGACGACTTCGAGTTCTGATTTTCCCTGTTTGCCTTTAGACTCGGGAGCGTTTGTGAAGAGGGAAGGGGTGAGCCATGCTTCGAGGGTGTATAGGGATCCTAGGTTTACGCCTCGTTGTTGTCGGAAGGAGTATAGTTGGCGGGTGGATGGTTGTGCTCCTGGCTGTGCTGGCTGTGCTTGAGGTGGAGGTGGAGGTGCAGCTGCCTTTGTGTTGATGTTGAGATCACCCAGTTGGTCGCTGAGTTTCTGCTTTGCTTTCTCTTGTAAGTTTGCGAATACTGTCATTGTTGGAGCAGGTGGTGAAGATGGTGGACGTCTTCCAGGTCATCGCTGCCCTTTTCCATTCGAATTCGTACAGCTTGGCACTGGTACGTCATTCGCTCATCGGGGGAATCAGACCACGTGGTGTTGGCTTCCTACTACTCCTTCCCCCAGCCAGAAATTGAAGATGGCATCGACGCGTCCAAAGTCGACAGCGAGCATCTCAATCTCTCAACGCGTGTTGCTTCTCTCAGCTTCAAAGAGCGAGGAAAACACAGTGGACGATGACAATATGGTCGCATCAGGGACAAGTGCAGGCTCAACCAACACCCCAGACTGCCATCGCAAGTACCAGCTACACTCCGATAGCATCCTCATCAGCCAGCATGAACAGAAGCACATCCCAACACTCCTCAGCACTCAACTCACGCACACACTCACGACAAACATCAGCTCAACAACAACAACATCCTCCACACTTCTTCCAGCACGGTCATCCTTCATCCTCTTCCTCTTCCTCCCTCTTCTACCCACACAATCACTCCAGCGGCGCATCCTCCTCAGCACTCAGCACGCCCTTGGGAGGGTCTGGCATTCTACCTTCTCTCTCCGGTTATGCGGGTTCCATCCCCGCCAGTGTCAGGACGACGAGTCAGCGAGAGGTCGTCATTCCTCCTGCCCCGCATGGCTGTCCAGCTTTCCTCCATCGGATCTTGCTCACACATGATGCAGCCTATCGACGTCGGATCTTCGAAGGGCTCGCATACAACCATCAGCATCAACCACAATCACAACCACCCCCCTGGCAGAACGAAGAGTCAGATGCGGATAGTACACTCTCCCATCGGAGGACGGAGACTCCCGCTTCGTCAATCATGTCGGCCAGTACGACCACTACCATGTCAGGATCCACCTCCACCCTCGGCGGAGCCATCCCACCACGAACCCCGTCCCAATTCCCACAACCGAACATCCCCACCTCCCTCCCATTCCTCGAACCTCTAATCCCCCCAGAAAACTTCGCCATGGTCAACTCAAAACTCTACCGCTCCTCTCTACCCCTCAAGAAACACTTCCCCTTCCTCAAAACACTCAACCTCCGCTCGGTCCTCACCTTGATCCTCGAAGAATATCCCGCATCCAACACGACCTTCCTCGATGAGAACGGCATCCAATTCTTCCAATTCGGCCTTCCAGGAAACAAAGAGCCCTTCGTCCAGATCCCCGAAGACATGATCAGTAACGCACTCATCGCCATCCTCGACGTCCGTAACCATCCGATGTTGATCCACTGTAACAAGGGCAAGCATCGCACAGGCTGTCTGGTCGGATGTCTGCGTAAACTGCAGCAGTGGAGTCTCACTACCATCTTTGATGAGTATCGGAAGTTCTCTGCGCCCAAATCCAGAAGCATGGATCAGGAGTTTGTGGAACTCTATGCGGGAGAGGAGGCTGTCTGGACGAGGGTAGAGCCGAGGTGGGTGCCTAGGTGGGCGGGCTTACCCCGTGGACGGGTGATTGGCCATGAGGACGACGAGGAGGAGGAGGAGGAGGAGCAGGACGGAGACGGAGAGGGAGAAGCAGGCGGGTATAGTCTGGATGAAGAAGGAGAGGAGGAGGAGTATGACGATGAGGAGGAACTAGATCTGAACCTCTCAGAACGCGGACGACGGCGGAGAAGAGCTTCGTTCTACTCGGCGATGGAGGTTCATTGACGGGGGAAAGTGTCTGCCTGTATGTTGTCTCTCTCTTATTACTGTAATCCCCTCCCCCCTTTCGTTTTGTACTTGCAAAGATATACCCAGGAGCAGAGCTCCTTCCCTGTCTCACGCGACACCATTTTCAACGCGTCGGCCCTGCGTACATATCTTCCCTCTCTGGACCCCGACGCCGTGAGTACCCGAACGCGACGCGATCGCATGTATGAAAGGGGGACCAGGTTGCACACGAATGGGGAGACATAGCCGGGGAAAAGAAATGCAGATAGGAAAATGAATGAAGACGCGGTTTTGATCCTCTAGGTGGGAGACCACGCCTGTAGTGAATGCGCCTTGTAAGGGGGGTTCCCTGCCTCCGGGGAATGGGAAATTGTTCACTTGAAGCCGTACTTGTATGCGAGCCATGCTGCTACGGCCAGGAGGGGGAAGAACATGAAGATGGGGCTGGGAGAAGAAACCAGTCAGGATCAGAAGCGTGCAAAACAATAATAATAATAAAAAAGTCATCAGAAAAGCTTTGCTCACTTGCTGTTAGCAGACTGTGGCTGGGTGCTCGTCGCGGTAGTCTTGACCGTCGCCTTCGGTGTTGCGCCATCCATGACGCCGACTTTGAGAGGGGGCAGGAGCTTGCGTGCGTCGTCGGAGTGTCCGACGTCTTCGAAGGCTTCGGTTGCGTCTTTGCCGGCTTCGGAGAGGAGGACTTCGTCGCCGCCTGGGTGCTGTTTTGAGTGAATGCGCGTTAGGTGGAGGGAGCGGCGGCGCAGCAGCGCGTAGACGAGAAGGGGAAGAGCGGGCAGATTTGGAGGGAAGAGATGAGAGAGCTTGCTTTAGCATTTTGTCGAGTGGCGAGAGATGCGACGCGTCCTTAAGTTTGAGCTTACCTCGTCCATGAAGGAGCTGACATTGTAGACTTCGCCATTGATCAGGAGCCAGAGGTCTGCGCAGAAAAGGAAAAGCATAACAGGGCAGAAGAGATTATCAAAGAATGTTCAGTAGGGTAAGAAAAAGCGTGTTGCGACTGCGCTTGTGTGTGGGGAAATGCGATGGGCGAGACTGACCTTCCTGGGTGTTGTGCTGCTTGAGCTCATCGAGGGTGATGACCTTGCTCTCGGACGACATCTTGTTATTGTTGTATAAGCGGAAGGAAGGGAAGGAAGTGAGCTGAGAGTGGTGGTGGTGGGGAGGCTGCAGCAGAGAGTATAGAGAGAGCTGGAGTGTATGGGGTGGTGGTGGTGGCCGAGGAAAGTGACAGTAGTTGGATGGATGGGAGCGGCGAGGTCGGAGCTCAGGTCGCCCGGGGCAGTCGCTTCTTCTGAGGTTCCAAAAAATGACTGCCGATCCTTGCCAAATTTTGGGACCCCCCACAAAATATTCACCCCCATGGTCAAGGCACTTCAGCAGTGTCTTATAGTTGACCCTGCAAAAGTGGCAGCTCTAAAAAATCATTCCTCCAGGGTGTTGTTGAGAACGAAGACCGAGGGTCGGAGCAGACGGAGAGAAAGCGAAACAAGCGAATCAGACGCGGCCGAATGGTGGGGGCGGGTCATTTTTTGAGACTCTCCGCTCTCCGCCCGGATCGATCAAGAGTCTCACAATAAGTCACGTGATCAACAGACGCGCTTAGAATCACGTGGCGCACAGCCAAATGCCGTAAACACCACTCACTCCCTCACTCCCTCAACTGCCAGCCAACAACGACTCTCCCTGCCGTACAAAGGATCAACATCCCCTTCACCACATACTCAAGCAGGCGGAGCGCACAGAAGACAGCGCAGAGTCACCAGCTTAATCGATAATTGAAGGGATCGAGCGTGGAGGAAACGGCGGACTCAATCCCATCTGCTTACTGCTGTCTCGGCACCTTTCTGACTTCGGGGCTCCTCATCATCAACAACAACAGTCAGTGCCTGGGTCGCGCGGGGAGGAAATCAATCTCACTACTGGAGCCTCAACACTATCCATCCATCCATCCACCTCAGCAACCAACACACACACACACAGCATCTACACACGATGGAAGCTCCATCAACACCAGAGTCTCGCGCTGTCCTCACTCACGACCGCCTCATCGGACTCGCCAACCGCTTCCTAACAGGCACGTCCCCCGATGCGCGAACCTCTCAACCAGGATCATCAACAGCATCCTCCTCATCAGCCGCATCCAAAATACCAACCCTCCCTACACCAGACTACATCACAGCCGCCTTCTTCTCCTTCCTCGCTCTCGCTCGTTTCCCCAATTCCATCCCGGCACGAAGACTTCTAGCAGCTTGCATCCTCGCAGGCGCTGATCCGTTCCCCTTCGCCCCATCCACATCCGCAGGTTGCCCTTCACCCGTCACGGCAGGTCCAGGTCTACTCACAGGTGGAATCTCGAGCGCAGCCGCTCATGCTGCTCTCTCTTTACTCCAGTCGGGTCCGGCGGGGGTGTATGAGGACGTAGGATGTGCGACACTCTTCGCTCAAGCTAGCTCGGCTTTGTCTGCTTTCTCAGAAGCGCATGATGCTCTTTCTTGGACGGTCGATCATACCACGGGCTTTCGATCGCGCTTGGCTTCGATGAATGCGAAGGGGAAGGCGCCTGCTGGGTTGGCCGGGTTGGGTATTGTGCAGGGGATGGCGGCTCCCATTGCGGGTGGTTCTCAAATGCGGGAGGAACAAAATCAGGGAGAAGAGAACGGAGGCACAGCAGCGCTCCTCGCTTCCCTCACTCCACCTACCCCCGATCCATCCACATCAAACACCCACTCCTCATCGTCTTCCTCCCAACCGATCAAAATCTTCGTCTCGCCCAGACACGCAAGCCTCGATCTCGCTCAACAATCGCAGACACTCACCTCCCTCGGACATCTGGCCGCAAAGGGAAACCGACTCGCCGAAGCCGCTTCCTCCTTCGAGTCCGCGCTCGATGCAGATCGATGGAATTGGGCCGCCTGGGCGGGTTTGTGCGATGTGGCTCGCGTCGGGTCGAGGAGGGGAGCGATTGATGGAGGGAATTTCCATGATACGCTCGAGCGGTGGTCATATACTGAGCTCGGTCTGCATAGGCTGGAGGAGTTCTTGCCGGAGAATATGGATGATTGGGAGGCGTTGTTGGTTCGGCTTGTCGCGCAGGAGGCGGAGGCGGAGGGGAAGTGGAGACTGTTGGGTGGAGGGGCTGGTGCGGTTGCTGCGACTGGGGCTTCGTCTCAGTCACAATCGCAGGCCTCACAAGGTCAATCTTCTAGTCAACCAAAGCCTTCAAGCAACGGCGCTGGAGCCAGAACGACTGGTAATGCAGGCTTGCCGACCTATGCGCGTGCCGGCTCGCGAACTACCACTGGAGCTCGAACAGCAGCCGGTAATCCAGGCTCGAACAAGCGCTTCCGATCAGGTGCCGACGCGAGCGTAGCTTCGAGCACGCGGAGCGCCGCCACTCGGAGCGTACCTACTTTCCCCGGTCCATCGATGGAGAATCGGAATGTGGGTGGGGTAGGAGGAGGGGCGCCGTCTCGGTCGGGCGTCTCGAGTAGTGCGAGTGCGAGGACGCTCACTACGGCGCGGACGAACGTTGGTGTTCCTCCGACGCGTCAACCTCCACACCCCGAGAGCGAAGTCCCATCTGCAGTAGGGACGACGACGGAGGACGAACCGATGTTGGTGGACGAGATGATGCCTGCTGCGGAGAGTGGGGCTGCGTTGGTGGAGGGTAAACAGAATTTGCCTGTGGATACTGCGCCTGTGGGTGTTGTTAGGGAGTTTGAGAAGGGAGGTGGGCCTGTGAGGCGGAGTACGAGGACGAATGTTCAGGCTCCTGTGGGTGGGGTGGCGGCGAGGACTAGGGTCGGTGCTGGGACTGGGACTGGTGCGGTAGCAGGGACTGGTGGTGGCAATGTGGCTGGGAGAAGAGTCGGTGGTGCCACTGTGGGCGCCGGCGCGAGAACGGGCCCTGGCGTGGGTGCTGGGAGGGCAGCGCCCAATTCGAGTTCGACGATGATGTCGTCCACTGCTTTGAGTCGGACTCAGGGTACGAGCGGGCAAGGACGAGGAGTTCCTGGGCACGCGAGTAGCTTGAGTTCGGGTACGGCGGGTCGGATGGGTGGGGCTGCGTCTGCTTTGGCTCGTGCTGGTGCGAGAGCGCCCAAATCGTCCTCTTCTACGGACTCTGGCTATGGGACGGGATCAGTTTCGTCGCTTGCTCTGCCGGCTCGGGCTGGTATGGCTGCTGGGAAGGGGACTCGTCGGGTTGGTGTTGCTGCTGGTGTGACGAATGGGACGACGGGTACTTCGAATGCTGCGGCTGCTGCTCTCAGTGCTGCTGCGGCTGAGTTGGAGTCTGTGCGTGCGCAACGGGTTGAGGTTGAGACGCGGATTTCGGATGCGAAGATGGCGGCGGTTGAGGTTGCGAAACTGTGGTCGGACGTGGACGTGGAGGTTCTGTCGACTGTGAGGCAGCTTGCGGAGGCTTATCGGACTGTGCGGCTGTACGAGGGTCGAAAGACTGCTTACCTCCTTCGGAGCGTTGACGAGGTTGCTCGTGCTTCGCTGGGCACGGCGGCAGCGACGGAAGAGCAGCAGGTTGAGCTCGCGTTCAATCGGGCTGTGTATGGGACTACACCTTTCAGTCTGGGCATTTCGGACGCGGTACTCAATACGGAGCCTGTGCGGTGTCTCTTAGGTCGGGCGGCGCACGATTCGGCCAAGTATGCGGAGGCGGAACGGCATTTCGACGCTGCTCGGCGCAGTACGACCCAACCTACGGGATCTCGATCGAGCGCGGTTGTTCCTACGCGGCATATGGACATCTACAGTCTTGTGCTCTTCCATCTGAATCGGGAGGTCAAGCTCTCTGCGCTTGCGCAGGATTTGGGTCTATTGGATTCGAATGCGGCCGAGACGCACATTGCGAGTGGGAATGCGTTTGCACTGCAGCGGGAGCACGGACAGGCGATGCGAGCTTTCAAGCGGGCTGCGCTGATTGCTCCTGGATGTGCGTATGCGTATACTTTGGCGGGTTATGAGGCTATTGAGCTTTCGCAGTTGGAGCGTGCTGTGGGTTTTTTCAGGAGTGCGATTCGGGTTGATATGAGGCATTGGAATGCTTGGGCTGGGTTGGGGCAGATCTTTTTGAAGATTGGGAAGATGGATTGGGCGGAGGCGCATTATCGGGAGGCGCTTGGTGTTAATCCTCATCATGCTGTTTTGAAGGATTTGTTGGGTTGGGTGAGTTTTCCTTTTTGTTTGCTCTTTGGGTGTAGAGGAAGCTGACAGGATTGTATGATTGTATATTACAGACGTACGAGAGCCAAGGACGATGGAAGGAGGCTTTGGACGAGTACGATGCTGCGTTGGCGATGTCGCCGAAGCTCGCCATGACGCGTCTGAAGCGTGCTGAGCTTTTGTCGCACATGGAGAAGTACGAAGACGCGCATGATGAACTACTGCGGGTGGCCGATCTTGTTCCGGACGAGTCACGGGTGCACATCTTGCTCGCCAAATCGTACATGCGGCTGGGCAACGGTCAGTTTGCTGATCCCAATTACGGCTCGACGAGTACCCATGGCGGAGGCGACAAGAGCACTAGCATGGCTGCGCAAGATCCTATTGCGCCAAACGAGTACCACGAGGCGATCGCTTTCCACCTCGCAGCTGCTATCGATCTGGATCCGAAGAATGTTCGGATCGTCAAGGCGATGGGCGAAGGTGCTCGTGCTGCGCTCAAAGGCGCACGAAGACCTATTGATGCGAGTGCGATGGACAGTACGGTCGACAGTACGGCCTTCTCGAGCATGTACCCTGTTGAGCAGAGTGGGGAGGTCTTTGAGGATGGGCCGGAGGAGTCTGGTGCTACGCGGGTGACGGACGAGCCGATGGCGGATAGTCCCTTCCCTGGTGAGGAGGATGAGGAGGAGGAGGAGTTGGACGATGATGATGAGGACGATGAGGACGTGTCGGATGCCGAGTCTGAAGATGATGATTCGGATGACGATGAGGAGGATGATGATGATGAGGACGAAGATGGTGATTCGGACGATGAGGATCATGATGCGGAGAATGATGCCAATGCTGTTGGGCAACATGGTGGTGCGGTAGCTGGTGCTCGGACAACGAGTAGTCGGCGGACGGGGGCCGCTGGTCGGATCGAAGCTCATGACGACAGCGAGAGCGAGAATATCGAACCTCGTCCTGCGGCTGTGGGCGAGGATAGCGAGAATTCGTATCGGGGACGACCATCCCGACATGCACATAATGTTCAACAGCAACAGCAACAGCAAGTACCCACGCCGGCTCAGGCGGCGGCAGTGGCAGCGGCAGAGGCGGCGGTGGCGGCGACGACGGCTGATCTGAGTGTGTCGTCTACTGCTTCGCTGGCGGCGGCGGGGATGTCGGCTTCTACTGGGGATGGGAGCATGGCGATGTCGGAGGAGCAGAGTATGGAGCTCGATAGTATTTGAATTTGAGCCCGCTCGCCCCTTTCGACTGGCCTCACTCTTCCCCTTGGGAAACGAGTCCGTCCTTCTCTTACCCCATTCATGCTGTCTATTTATGTACGGCCCCTTTGTCATCCCTTGCGCGTTCTTCAGTCACTTCGGGCATTCACATTTACATCTTCGCTCTCGGAGACCACAAACCTCGCACCCTTATCCCCTACTCTAGTCCACTCAACCCCATTGCTCCAATGCAAAGTATACTCGTAGTCATGGCTCCTTCCTCCCCGTCGTACTCCTACGCTAGCAATCATCTGTTTGAATTTGAGTTTCCCTTTGTTCTCATCTTGAGCTCGGGCCGCACGTGCCCAACCTCAGCTTCATCATCTACATCGTCCTCGAGCGGGAACTTGCCTGAAGACCTGCACTGATGTTCCCAGCGAGAGCGTGTGCATTGTGAAGTATGAGAGCCGTGTTCAGAAGATCTGCCATTGGGTCGGGGTGCTTCTTCACCGCGGTGTTGGCCGGCTTCGTCCTCCTCGCCACCACCTTTGGCATCGCCTCGCCCGCCCCATCGTTGGGCTCATCGAACACTCTTTCCCAAGGCCAAGCGGGACAGCACGTCTTCGCATGGAATGAAGTTCCTCTCCAGGGTACGGCGAAGAAAGGCGAGTCTGAGCTGCGTCGAGCTCGAGGCACGGACGAGAAGGCTGTGCAATGGGACCAGTACTCGATGGTCATCGCCGGACAACGGACATTCCTGTTCTCTGTCGAATTCCATCCCTGGCGATTGCCTGTGCCCGGACTATGGAGGGACGTCCTCGAGAAGATCAAAGTAGCTGGCTTCAATTGCCTCAGGTGAGTGTTCATGCTGTGTATTCATGCTGTGTATGTGGAGCGGTGAAGTTGTGATGCTGATCGCCCCCCCCCCTTTTCCACAGCATTTACACCCACTGGGGCCTCCAACAACCCACGCCTGACCCAGCAAGTCTCAACTTCGAGGGCATGCACAACCTAAGTGCTTTCCTCGACCTGGCGAAGGAAGTAGGTCTCTTCGTCATCGTTCGACCCGGACCTTACATCAACGCCGAGACGACTGCCGGAGGGATGGCGACTTGGACTACGAGATTGAAGTCGACGCTTCGGACGAATTCAACGGAGTTTGAGGAGACTTGGAAGCCTTACCTTTCTGCTATTGCGGATATTGTTAAGCCTAGGCAGATTTCTTGGGATGGGGACGTTCCGGGACGCGGAGTGTCTGGGGGTAGCGTCATTGCTGTTCAAGCGGGTGAGCTCCAAGATCCTCCCCTTCGTTCGTGTATTTCTTTGACCTAATGTTTTGGACCTCTCCCTCTCGCACACAGACAACGAGTACCATGCGGGCCCGACTCGTGATGCATATATCCGAAGTCTGGTCAATTTCTACAAAGATAGGGGATTCTGGGTTCCCATCACCTACAACGACATCGGCCAACAGAACTCCTTCGTCGACATCGTCGACCTCTGGGGACTCGATTCATACCCACTCGGCTTTGACTGCTCACACCCTGACAAGTGGCAACAGATCCCGGACGACTACCTTGCCCGACACGAACGTACCAACCCCGACCAGCCTTTCATCATTCCTGAGTGGCAGGGTGGATCGTATGATCCTTACGGAGGCGAAGGATTTGGAGCATGTGCGGAGCTTACAGGTCCTGCTTTCAGCAAGCTTGCCACGGAGGCTATGCTGGCACAACGTGTCACATGGCTGTCCTTCTACATGGGTTTCGGCGGCACGAACTGGGGCGGCCTCGCTGCTCCCGACGTTTATACCAGTTACGATTACGCTGCTCCGATCTCGGAGAGTCGACAGTTGACTCCCAAATACGGCACCGTCAAGGCTTTGGCTCATCTCATCAGGAGTTTCCCAGACCTCGCGAAGACGGATCGCGTTTCCGTTGAGAAGCGCCATGATGGTGTGATGGTGACCGAGCTGCGTAACCCGGACACGAACGCGGGCTTCTACTTCATTCGTCATACCGACTCTTCCTCGCGCAAGGAGACGCAGTACAAACTTGCTATCAATACTTCACAGGGTATCCAGCACTTGCCCCGTGCTGGTGGCAAGTTGACCCTGCAGAGTCGCTCGAGTCAGGTCATCTGCACCGATCGGACGCTTCCGGGCGAGCACCACTTGCTCTACACGACCGCCTCGCTGTTCTTCGCTGGAGCCATTGACGGTATCGACACCTTGGTCATGTACGCTGATCCTGAAGCTGGCCCTATCGAGACTGTGTTCGCCCATCCTCCGAGTGCTTCTTCTTTCGAGCACAAGGCGCAAAACATGTCGGGCCAGGTCAACATCAAGTCCAGTGTGGATCGAATGGAGATCACGTACGATTTCAAGGACAAGATGGGCTCGACTGGATCGGAGGACGTCAGCTGGTTGTACTTCGACTACGGTCCATCGCCGCTCCTTCTCGTCTACGCTCACTACTCTGCAATCGACAAACTGCAGGCAAATGTCGTCGCCAACGGTCCGGTCGAGGGATTTGCGAACTTCTGGGACCTGGGCGCACAGGAGACGATTCTTTCCTACTTGAGCGAGCCAGGCTTGGTCCGGTCGGCTACATATTCCGATGACGGTGCGGAACTGCGCTTTGAAGGTCAAACGAACGTGACTACTCTTCTTAAGTTTGTCGCTCGGCAAAGCGTCAAAACGGTGACATGGAACGGCATGACTGTACCCTTCCTTGAGGATGGGCCCATCAAGACAGTGGGCTTGACCGGTCTGAGCGACGCCGTGGCTGCTTGGAAACCCCCCTCGCTCCAAGATCTCGAGTGGACATATGCGGACTCTTTACCTGAGCTTCAGGCTGACTTCCCCTTCGACGAGTATCTGGTTCGCGCCAATAAGACGGCTGCGGACACGAACAATCCGTATTTCCAGGACTTGCTCGTTCAAACGCAAGGACAGGTGCTCTTTGCGAGCGAATACGGTTTCCATGGGAATTTCATTCTTTGGCGTGGAGGGTTCAGGGTCAATTCTTCACAGAGGGAGGGTTTGAAGGGAATCAAGCTTCATTTGGAGGGAGGGAGGTTCTTCGCCTACTCTGTTTGGTTGAATGGGCGTTTCCTCGGTTCGGCATTTGGAGACAAGGCTCACGGTGCTGTGCAGAAGGACTTTGACTTTGGGTTGGCTGGTTTGGTCGATGGCGAGGATGCCGAGCAGAGTCTGGTCATCGTTCAGGATCACACCGGGATTGAGATGGAGTATGGCGATTTGCCTATTGGACTGAACGGTTTGAACTCCACTTCTCTTCCTCTGGACGGGGTGAAGGGTTCCATTTCGACGGATCAGTACGAGGCTGTCAAGCTTCCGCGCGGCATCATCTCCTACAACTTCAACCACAAGAAGACTCACCCGCATGCGTTCAAGAAGGAGCATATCAACGTTACCTGGCACCTTACGGGCAATCTACACGGCGAAAATTCTCCCGACCGCATCCGTTCGCACCTTAATGAAGGCGGCCTCTTCGCTGAGCGACAAGGCTGGCATCTACCTGGATTCAACAAATCGGATAGCTGGGAACGTCGTCCGCCTACGGAGGGAATTGGTCGGGGTTGGGCTCGCGGGGTGCCCGGAGTCGGCTTCTTCCGAGCCGAATTCGATTTGGACATTCCAGAGCACGAGACACACGATGTGACCTTGGCCTTCAAGTTCCCTGCTATTCTTCGAGGCGACAAGGATCAAGGACGGCGGCCAAAGTACAGGGCGTTGCTGTTTGTGAACGGGTGGCAGATGGGCAAGTACGTCCCTGCTCTTGGCCCGCAGAATGTCTTCCCTGTCCCACAGGGTATCTTGGATTATGGAGGGACGAATGCGGTTGGACTGGCTCTGTGGGCTTTGGAGGAGGCTGAGGACAATGGACGATTGGAGGAAGGGATTTCGTTAGAGGTTGTGGCTGCGTGGAGGGGAGCGCCGGGTGGAGGGAGGGATGCGATCGAGGTCAACAATCCCACCTGGGAAGACCTCAGACGGAACTGACTGGACTCTGAGAAATCGCACGTCCTTCACGCCATCAATGATTAGCCTGGGAAAAACATAATTATCTTCTTTGGCGCTGGTAGTCGGACCGATAACCGCCTGCACTCCCTTCCCGACTCCCTGCGAGGTCTCTTCCATCCATCTATGGCGTGCAGATTCTTTGCCGTCGACGGTCTAATATACAACCATCGTCATCATCATGCTCAGTCGATCAATCTCCTAGCAGGTAGGACCCAGCCCAGGTGCAGTCCTTGATCGAAAAGGAAGCGCATATACACGAGCAAGGAAGGGATCCGCAGTCAGACGACCACCGAGTTTGCACCTGGACGGAACGATAAGCAAGAGTATCAACGTCAAATACATTTCCAGGCATAGGGAGCTGTTCCGAGGATCTCTACTCGTCACACAGTTCTTCAGCTCTGCTCTGCTCCGCCTGCTAATGGTCTTGATGATGCACAGGCTGCTGATGATAACAGCTGACCTCCTAATTTTTGTGCTGATATGTTGCTCACTCAGCGTCACCCTCCTTGGCTGGCCGGCGTGCCACCGGGGAGAGGGCTGGCTGACGAGCCCGCCAGCGCGACGGGAACGAGCGCAGGTGCGGTGTGTATGCTTTTTCACTTTGTATCTGATTCTGCCTCGGTCGCTGCCTACAACACCAGGGACTCACTGAACTGACCCCTCTTCTCCCTCGAATTTTCATGCACGAGACTCGATTCGTGGACTTTACATACATGAAATCTTCCTCTTTATCGATCTCCTCAAGTAAGTCTCCCCACCCTCCATCTTCCATCTTCTCAACCTTGTTCCTGGTTCTCATCCCCATCTGTTTCCATCTCTTGAGGGGGCCTCCTTTCCATCATTTCATCAGGTGAGCTTTCCTGTCCCCTCCAGGCATCTCTACGCCCTCGTCCTCGCCCTCATTCTCACCTACACCGACTCAATATCCATCTCTTCCTGCCCCTCCTAATTCCACCCCCAGTCTCTGGACAACGCTTCTTCGGCTCTTCTTCAGCTTTCTCGACGCTCTTCAAGTACGTATCTACCACGCTCTATCACCGTTGGTAACCCTCTCCACTGACTTCCTTCTCTTTGTGCCCTGCCCTCTTCACAGGAGATCATACCCACTTCCAGCAATAGCGAGCAGTGCAAGACTTCCAATCGGTGCTCAGTTCCTACTACTTCGTTCTGCCCTGCGTCTTCCACGAGGTCTCTCAGGATTGTGTGCGCGCCCACAGCTAGACCGAGTACTCTCTCAAAACGTAGCAGCGAAATGAGTCCTGGCGGGACGACGTCGACGTGAGTAGCTCGAACGGTTGTAGACAGTATAGGACGAAGGAGCTAACGCATGAGTCCTTTGGCATGTGTACGCTTCATTCTTGACAGCGAATCTGACGTTTCCCTATGCGCTGTTGTTCGGATCGACAATGTGAGTATGATGTACCCAGTTCAAGGTATCACGAGTATGTCAGCTCACACCTCTCTGCTCCATTTAGATCCCTTGCACGGTTGGCTGCGACGATGTGATGAAGTGGCTTCCGGATCCTGTCTTCACACTGGCGCCTAGGAGTGTCTGCGCCCAGTCTGT
>RDSH01000256.1:0-27294 GCA_009428295.1 Tilletia walkeri
AAAATGCATAGAAAAACGGTATATCAGGCGACTGCGCATTTCTCAAAGAACGAAACACATACGTACCCGCTTAGGATCAACATCAAACCATGTCCCCAACTTCGCGCGCATCTGTCCAACAGTCGACGATGACGGAAGGGAGATCTCAAACTGCAGAGTTTCAAGAATAGCGTCCGGTCAGCATGATCGGTCTCACACCATCTAGCATTGAGGCTGCTCGACACGTACGTTGACAGTTGGCTTTGATCGATCATAAGGCACGTATGAACCCTTGCCTTTCCACCGCTTCATGTTTGGGAGAGGAAGCGTCAGGTACATGAAAGGATCGAATTTGATGGAGACCTGAAATGTAAGATGTTGAAGTAAAGTTTATTGTCAGCACGACGTTTTTGGACAGTGCCAGTGACAGGGTCATGGAGAAGGCGCGATAACAGAACCAGCTTTTCCTCACCTTGCTGCAGACAGGGCAAACCAGCGTGCTCCGGTACTGTCCCTGAAACATGTCCACAATGACAGAGTCGTTGCGCAACTTATAAATGTCCCACTGTTTCTGAGCCAGCTCGACCATTTCCTTATCTCCACCGCCTTCCCACTCCGGCGCCTCTATGTATGGCTTCTTGAGAATACGATTCAGATCCTCGTGTAACCCATCGAGGAGGAACGCGAGCAGCTCCTGTGTGTCCTGCTGCTGGTAGCCAATGAACTGAGGCGCAAAGCGACTGAGGGCCATCTTGAACTCGCGCGGGGCGATAGAAGTCTGATTGCCGTCCCAGAGCTTGTTAAGTAGCGCGCCGAAAGCCTGAGCGAGGGCACCACCTTGACCCAACGGATTATCAGGGTTCAGCTCGGACGAATAGGCCCCAGAGGAGAAGTACTGCTGCAGCTCCTTGGTGTTGCTAAGACACTGCAGCGCACTGTTCATGAAACACGTGTTGCCCAAGTTCTGCAACCCAACCAAGCCTTTCGCCCGGCCCGGATTGCGTTCCGCGGCCGTTTGCGATCTCGTTTGCCGCTGGAAAACATTCAGAACGCTCCCGCTGGAAGCATTGTTGGGCGTCGCAGTGGTGCTAGTGACAGCAGGCGTGAATTTTTTCTGGAGATTGGTGAAGAAGTCACCAGCCGGTTGAGCGAAGAGCGGAGGGGGCGCCGCTGTAGTCGCGTCGCCCGTCTGAGCTTGAAGCTGGCCGTGGTTGTCAAGCAAGAAGCCATGGGCTGGGTCACGCGTCTCGACGACCAGATACAGGTCAGGTGTCTCAGTCTGAAACTCCGGGATGTCGGCTAGGCACCGACGTTGCAGCCCTGTCAGTTCTCCCGCATCAACTAGCTCGACACCCTCTTTGACCAGTGTTTCCAGAACGGTATCTTTTTGAGTCAGGGCGGGGGCCAATTCTGCTGTCGTGCTCCACAGGCGGATATCGGTGTCTTGACATGCGGACATCTCGTAGTTGTGCTTGATGCAGAGCTTGAGATCGCTGATGTCCTTGCTGACGGAAAGTGTGTAGACGTACGAGGGCTCGAATTGTCTTGACTGAGAGTGCGGTGGAGGTACGAGCGCGCGGAAAGGGGGTGCAAGGAGGGAGATGTGGAAGCGAAGCGGGTAGAATTCGATACGTTTCTGGCCTGCTGCGGCGCCGGAAATGACTTTGCGTGGGAAGCTTGGACCTTCGATTCCGTACCTATCCAGGGGCCACAAATCGAAAGTGAGCTCGAGAGGGAAACAGGAACGCGCGTAGGGTAGAACTTACCAGGAGGCCAGAAGCTGCCAAGCCTCTTCGGGAAGCAGCTCGTAATCGATTCCTTCTTCCACAGGAATGCGAAGATGCGGCGTCGGATCATTCGCATCGGCGCCAGCGACCGCCAGCCCAGAGGCAGTGACCGGCCCAAGATCCACGTCCGTCGGCCCATCCCCATTCTCATCCCCAGCTGAAGACGGCGAACAGACGCGCTCCCATGCCTTGAACCATTCCCGACCGATGAGATACCAAGTATCCCCGACCTCTATTGGTTTGTCCTTCACGGCTGCAATCGCAACATATTGCATCTCAGGGTCGGGACGCTCGGTGCGCGCGGGAGCGACGAAATTGCCGACATCGTCAACCGCATCTACAGTCGGATATGGAGGAAGATCCACGTCCAGATCGACAGGTGTTGCGGAAGCGGTTGACATTGTGGGGTCGGGTGCTATCGACGAAGATGCCTTTTCGGTGAGGAGCATGGATTTTTCGGTTAGGAGCGAATCGATGGCTCCGTCCGACGACGGGGCGCTCAGCGCGGGTTTGTCGCTGTGCGCAACTCCGGCCTGCTGAGATGCCGCCTCATTGGGGGGTTGAGAACTGTTGTGGGTCTCTGTCATGGAGCTACGCTGGGAGAGGGTGTCGTGCTCGTGTTCGCTAGTGCTGCTGCTGTTGCCGTTCTCGTGCGGGTGAGGACTGTTGGTACGCGGCCGCTTGAACTGAGGTCGAGACCAGGGATGCGAGGCAGGGAGGGTACTACTGTAGGTGTTAGATGGTATGGAAGGAGAGGTGCCCGGAGATGGTGGTGGTGCACCGCGCTTTGTGGAGGCGAGCGGGGCAGAGGGGGACGAGGAGCCGGCGGATGATTGGGTTGCGCTAGGTGTCAAGGGAGATGAGGCCGAGTCGTGCTGAGAGCTGCTGGGTCTGCTCGCTCCTGAAGGCATACAAGCGTGCGAAGTGGGAGCGCCGCGGAGGAACGGGGCTTTCGCTTGTGTGGTTGGTTGAGGTCTCTGCTGCGTCGACGCTGGCAGGGTCTAGTTACTTGATGAGGTGGGGGAGTCGAGAGATCAGCTCGGCCGTGCGCGGGCCAGGAATAAATGCTGCTGTATGCTGCCGAGGTTGTCGGAAGAAGCCGCCGGTGCGAATCGTGGCGATCAGGTTGGTTTCCTTGATGAGCGACCGCGCAAGATAAAATATAGTGATGTTCTTCTTCTCGGCGTCTGAGCTGCTTCTAGAGCAAGGAAAGGACAAGAAAAAGTTCACCTGAGCTCGAACCGCTCTCTTTTCGGAGTTTGCGCAGCGGAATTGCAGCGGAAAAGAGAGAGACAGAGCGAGAGAGAGAGAGAGAGATGTCGCTGCTATCGAGAATGGTGTCGTCCGCGTGTGGGCTGCGAAAGAGAGAAAAAGGGAGTGAAGCAGGTCCTCCCCATCTCACTGACGTATACTTTTTTCACGAGTCACGTGCTTGCATGCTGAGGAGTCTCAAAAATCAGCGTCTTGAAGTCTTTGGTCTCATTTTGAAAAGATCTCGCCGTAAGAAGCGCGTAAGCAAGGCGACGAATGACGAAGTGGACGATGATAACCAGCTGCTGCGAATAGAAGAAGGACGACCTCGACAACCACGACCTTTCTTCTCATCCTACCACCTCTCGCAGCTTCGACAAACCTCGCGCAAGTCCTCCTCAAGCTATTTGCACCCTTCTGCAACTCTCCAGCGCTTCCTTCACAAGAAAAGAGCAAGCATTCAAGCCACTCCTGCCACCTGTATCTTCCTTCCAAATCCACAACCAACCATGACCGCCCCAGCATCATCGCATCCCGTAGATGTCACCTCGAGCGAGCATTTCACCTCCCTCATGGAGGCCGACCTCACCAGAGTCTCGGTCCTCAACTTCTGGGCACCATGGGCGGAGCCTTGCAAGCTCATGAACGATGTCGTCTCCGCATTAGCAACGAAGCATGAGAATGTGCTCTTCTTGAATGTGAGCTAAAACATCCCCCAAAGAATTGCGTCCGGCGAAGCGCCGCCTCCAGAACTGACTCTGCATTCTTCCAATTGCACCTCTAGATCGAGGCGGAGGGTCACCCGGAAGTATCCGACTCCTTCGATGTCGAGTCTGTGCCCACCTTCGTCCTCCTCCGCGGCCACACACTGCTTGGCAAGATCTCTGGAGCCAACCCAACAGCTCTGTCAAGCGCAATCGAGACTCACGTCGGCGGTGTCGCCTCCGGCTCCTCCTCATCCAAAGTCGCCTCACGATCAAATGGGACCTCGGGTCCACTCTCTTCTACAGACGCAAAGCCACAAGCTGCACCTGTCAGTGGAGCAGGGGAAGACGATGACGACGAGGAGGAGGAAGAGGGAGAGGCGGAGACGCCAGAGCAGATTGAGGCGCGATGCCAGAAGCTGATGAACCAAGCGCCGATCATGCTCTTCATGAAGGGGGATCCAGACACGCCCCGATGCGGATTCAGTCAGAAGACGATAAACCTGCTCAGACAACAAGGGGTCGAGTTTGGGCATTATGACATCTTGAAGGATGATAACGTGCGGCAAGGTGAGTCGAATCTTCTCGGCGGAGACTTTGGAAGCACATTTGGCCTGCTGGGTTGATCTAAAATGTCCTTGAACTGACCAATTTCTTCGCTACCGCTCTACCAGGTTTGAAGAAGCTCAACAACTGGCCAACATTCCCGCAGATTATCATCAAGGGCGAGCTCATCGGTGGACTTGACATTCTCAAGGTACGCATATACCCTTGCACAGTGCATGGCCGAGTCGTCCGCAGAACCTGACTTTTTGATCAACGCATTCCAGGAACACATCGACAACGGCGAGTTCAAGGACATGATCAAGGCCGAATGATCTTCTCCTCAGCACAAGCCAGGGACTCTTCATGACGGTGCAACTTTTAGCGCCCTCACTATGATCGACACAACCTGTATGTACACGGCAAGCTGTAGCCGGATTCAGCACCTGCCAAAATCTTTTCGCTGTTGGCGCGATCTTCCCCCCTCCCTGGTTCTTGTTCTCCTTCACGTCGCCCACGTTCTGATCCGCACCATCTATACTTTGCCAGGGGTGCTACTGTCTAGATAACTGAGCTCTGAGCGCGAGATCCATCCCTGAGCGATGTGCGATGGACGATTCACATCGCCTCTGACTGTCCCGCGCTGATGTCTCGTCAAGGAAATGATCGGACCTTTGTGCCGGCTCTTGTTCTTTGACTAGGTACATAGTAGATATGTCAACTCTAACTTTCTTTACTCTTAACCTCTGACACTATCACTTATCGTGCCACTTATGTACAGGACTGTCCCATCGCAGCCCTTATCAGCACACAGTGTCGTTGTACTGTCTGTCCGCGACACTCTCACACAAAGAACGCAACCTCAGACGCTCGGGGCGCCCCGAATGTCTCGGCCAGGATGTTGCTCTCCCGCAGCTCGCGGAAGAGCATGAGGCTCCGACTGACAAGTGACAATATGGATGTTGCGCGTGTGATGGTGTTGGGGTGACGCCGAGGCGGCCGTGGTCTTGTTGGTGATGCAATCGCGCGAATCGAAACAAAGGAAAGAAAAGAAGGAAAGAACGTTCGATGTGTTTGAGCGCAAGGGCGGGCCCGTGGGAGGCGCAAGCTTTTTGTTGTTGTTAGAGACCGGCCCCCCTTTGTGCCAAACCGGGCAAGGCGCTAACCATGCCGGACTGCTGTGGAGCTGCTTCACATCTATACATGACATCGGCGTAGAAGCCGTACGGGACGATCGCCAGAGCGCAGATTAAGTACAGAGAGAGGCAGATGGACCGTCACGACAGAGTTGGGGAGAGGCGAGCGACTCGCTGTGGGTTGGCAAGTGGACAGTGAAATTGACATGTTCATTGAGATGATGAGGCGGCGATGGAAGCAAGAATCAGCACAGTCGACCTGGATAGCCGGTCACCCTCGCCTTGGGCTCTTGGATCTTGGGCCTGTGGCTTTCATGGTGCTGTGGTGCCTCTCGCCTCACAAGAATGTACTGGAGAACAGAGAACCTTGCCTTTTGATTTGGATTCCGTCCGAGGCGATCCACGATCCACCCGCAAAACTATATGTACTGACTACTGACACGGCTGGCATCGCGTTCCATGGGCATGAAAAAGACGCCGTGCATGGTACCGTCACCACAAGGTCTCCTTAACCATAAGCTGGCAAGTCAACCCGTGTACATACATACTTGTGATATGGTCCAAGAAGACCTTGGGGCTTGAGGCTTGAGAGGATGTTGGAGGCCATCTGCCCGCTCACCGCTCAATACTACTCGCTACTTGACTGCTGCCGGCTATCGCGAAGACTGTAGGTAAAGAGATACGAGCATCATGTGGACAAGGGAGAGCACTGAGCAGGTCCTTTGTTGTTGTGTCTCTCTGATAGAACTGAGCTTAAAAGGGCTTAGAGCTCGGTGAGTACATTGTGACACAAAGGGTGGATACATATGCGCTTACGCTCCCTTGCTGCCTTTGTTCAAGCTTTGTCGGCAGCTGAACAAAGAACCAACAAGGTGTCGATTGTCGAACTTGAGCGAGCCTCCAGAAGAGAGAGAAGACTGTTCCACTGCCGAAGAAGGGACAAAGGATTTTGCTGCAGATTTCGTCATGCTTATGGCCATATGTACACCACTGCCGAGAAAGGTGGAGAAGTGGAGAACCGCCAACAAAGGAGAACAGAGAACGGCGTCCATAATTTCCTTGTCCCAGCTGGGCATCTTCGATCATCCGCGAGTTTATTCGCCTCGAAATCCCTACTTGCTTAGTCTCAAATCCCAGCCCAGCAATCCTTTGTCCCGTCCTTCGTTCTTCCTTCCCTTCTACCACATCCTCCCTCGCTCACTCTATCTTATCACCTCGCAGGTTGACGCTTCCCCCTCCCCTCTCCTCTGTCGGCCATCTTTCACGCCCTCTCTGTTTCTCTACTTTCTCTCTCCCCCTCTGCAACCAGCTGCAAACAAGCCCGAGACGGCTCCAAAGCGCATTCTCTGCGCAGTTCCCTTGTTTTTCCATCTTCCCTTTCTTCTCCCTCGATCCCTTTGCTTTAGCCCATTATTCGCATCAGCCCAAAGGTCCTTCGCTCAAGGCACTCGGTCTGCGTCTGCTCAAATCCAACCATCCAACCTACCTACTTCCATCACGTAGAAATCACAGCGACGCAAACACAAGAAAGATGGGTGAGTCACTTGCTCGGAATCCATCACAGCCCGCTCAGGTGCACCTTTCCCTCTTCCCACCCCACATTTAGCCCGTCCCTCTGGCTTTGTCTTCACATGCTTCCTTTCTTTCCTTGCCCGCTTTCCCTCCTCTGCTCCCAAATGCTGTTTCCTTAAAGAGCTGACAACCTTTCGATGTCCTCTCTACCCATTTCCCCTTCTCAACTCCCCCCTTTCTCACAATCACCCCAATCAAAACACCCTTTGTCGTCTCCCCCTCCCTTTTGTCGGACTCTCCTTCCCCATAATAATCCTACCTCTCATCTCGACTTTGCAGACGAACAACCGCCACGCACATCCCCCCCTCGGCCGCAACCTCAGCCTCAACCTCAACCTCGAGTGCCGCTTCACCCACAACATCGAAGCGACCTCGACACCAACCCCATCCCGTATCCACCGGTAGCACCGCCACTGCGAGGGTACAATCCTACCAACGGCAGCAGTATTGGAAGTAGTAGTGCCGGCACTGCTCCCTATCCCAGTCCATCTCCGTATCATCTCCCACGACTTACACCATCCTCAGGTATCCGTCAAGAACCTCCTTTTTACCCGCCTTCGCATCCGTACTCGGTGTCCGTGCGAAACGAGCCAGAAGCAGGTCCTTCCTCTCAACCTTACCAAGGCAACCGATTCTTTGACCATCGCCCTCTATCCTCTACTGGAAGTGAGTTCTCTCTCATCGTAGCTTGCATTGTCATTGTCATCATTCTTATCCTGATGGCGTTTTCATCCCTCTTCAGCTCCGCCTGCTCTACACTCGCCTGGCTCAATCCCATACGCCGGCCATTCAGGTGTTCGAAATTCTTCCTATTCACATCCGCGGGACAGCATCTACCAGTCTCTCCCTCCTCTGCGCTCAGATCACGCCTCATCATCGCGTCTGCCTAGTGTACGATCAACCTTGCCCAAACCTCCCCCCTACGCGTCATCTTCGGCTATCCCGCTGCCACCACCTCCACCACCGCCACCACATCCTCAACCCTCAGAAATGCCGGGACCCATCCGTTTCGCCAGCCCTGCACCTTCGATGCTCTCCTCTTCCAGCGACGATTCGATGGGTTACGCTGGTCATCCTCGTGACCCCGCTTACTCGCCTGACCTCTCCGATTCTGAAGGGGACGCAGACAATCAGCGAGGCGCAGGCAAGAGACGGAAGAGTACGACTACCGCCATTCCTAAAACCACCGCCACCGTCAGGTCCAAAGCCAAGGCAAAAGCCAAAGCCGATAACGAGCCTGAAGATCAACACAATCAGTCCGAGCACGGTTCGGAATCGGGCAAAGCTACTGCGCACACTCGCAAAATGCCAGACGGCCACATCAAGCGACCGCCGAACGCTTTCATGCTGTTCCGATCCTACATCCAGACCAAGGATGTGATCCCTAAGAGCGAAAAGGATCAATCGAACGCTAGTCGCATCGCTGGCATGATGTGGCGCTCCATCAACGAAGTGGAACGGGCCGAATGGTATGCCCAGGCTGAACGGGCCAAGGAACTACATGCTCTCAAGTACCCCAACTACAAGTACAAGCCTGCAAAACGGGAGACCAACCTTCCTAGACGGCGAATGAAGAAGAAATCGGGAGCCCAGGAACATTGTGCTCAACTCGCCGATGGCATCCTTCGCTCACATGGCGTCGCAGAGGGCCTTACAAAGGATTTACCAGCGCCTCGGTCGGCGTCCAAGTCGAAGAGTGCCTCGCCTGATCCGGCCACTGCTGGCCAAGGTAGAGGGACCCGACGAGGGCGTGGTGCCGAAGATGAAGGCGCTGGCTCTGCTCCCAGCAAGCGCAGCAAAGGCAACGGAAAAGCCAAGAGCACCAAGGCGCCGTCCCAACAGCAGTCTGCCGCATCTGACGACAGTGAAGATGACGACAGCGAGTACGAAGAGGAGGGAAACCAGAAGGGCAAAGCCGCCTCGAAGCGGGGTACTGCCGCCAGTCGAGGCAAGCGGGCTACAGGAGCTACCTCTTCCAGACGTAAGAGCAGTCTGGGATATGTGATCCCACCGGCTCGCAAGCGCTCTCCCGTCGGCGCCACTTCGACGTCTTCTACTCCCACTATCACTCCTTCTCAGCTGGCTCCCTCACCCTCACTTTCGTCATCGACAACGACCGAGCGGTCCAAAGCCGACGGTCTCAGGCCGATCGTGAGCAGTGCGACCTTGATGCAGATAAGTCGACCCTTCGGCCATGCCGGTCCCAGCAGTAGTACCGGACTTGGAATCGGGCTAGGACAGGGCTTTGGCTCCGCAGGCGGCAGCAAGGCTCTCGGAGCTCGTCTAGGAATCCATCCTTCCTTCGCTGAGCCAATCTCTCCTACGACGATCCCTCCCTCGATGGCAAATCATGGAACGCACCCGCACACCTCGGACGAGCTCATGTTCCTTGAAGCTCGGGGAGTCGCTTCGCGGGCTGGAGCCAATGTTGCACGACAGAACTCGCCTCATATGCCTTTGGTACCCTTCCTGCCTCGCAGCATGGCATCGTCGACCCAGTTCCACACGTTCTCGATGGCCAACCAATACACCGACCGGCCGTACATCGTGGCGCCTAGCACCGTCGAGCGCACTACGGCTGAGGTTCCTGCCGCTTCGCGAAGTGCCGAGAGTAGCAACGCGCCTACATCTGGCCCACTTTCGAAGGTGGCTGCCTTTGAGGAAGACGACATCAAGCACTATGCACCCGAGCTCTTCCCACAAATCATCATCGATGGTGCGGACGGAAACGAGGATGGCGCTGGCAATGGTGATGACGATGCCGACATGGATGACACGGATGGATTCGCCGCTGCTCTCGCTGCCGCTCACTTTGATGTTGTTCCGACTGCGAGTCCGGCCCCCGGTCCTTCCACTTCCGGCCCTACCGACTTTGGCGTTGGTCCGGAGAAGAAGAACCTTCGGAGTATCTTCAGCCCTCCGCTCGGCGCCCCTTCTTCCTCTGGCAAGCTGAGCCCTAACCCACTGCCCGGTCTGCACGAGATGATCTCGGCTGCCGAGGCTGCTGAGCGTCGACGCAGCACGGTGACGAATATCAAGACTCAACTTGACTCCTTTGCTCATCGAGAGGCGGAACGGATCATGCGACAACCCCATCAGCAACAGCAGGAGGGTGATGCCAGCACTTCGTCCTCTGTGGCCCCTCCTTCTTCCTTCCTTGAGAAGTCTGAAGATAAGGCCCGCAAGTTGTCGGAGATCAAGCATGACTTGCTGCGGCAATGGCAGTCGAGTTTCCAGACGGCCCGCCCCGGTGTCTCCCACGAGGATCGACCCGCTCAGACCAACAGCAAGAGTTGGATGGGAGGTCCATTCGGCTTTGGGATTGGCGAGCCATCGTCGGTCCCGTATGGTAGCTCTGGAGGCTTCGATTCTGCTGGTTTCATCCGGCCCACGGCGTACTGGAGCGACTCTCGTCCTGCTTATACGTCAGACGACCCCCTTGCGCGACCGGGCCAGTTGGGTATCGGTCTAGACTACGGCAGCAATCTCGGCCTAAGCATGGGTCGTCGATCTGGCTACGGCGTCGGGCTCGACATGACCTACATCAACATGCGCACGACAGGCTATGCACCTTCTGCTTTTGGATCTCATCATTCTGAGGCTGCTAGCGACGATGCGTGGATGCGACCTAGCTCGGCTGACTCGGAGACGAGCAGCATGAGGAGCTTCATGGCGGCCCCGTCGACTACGGGTGTCATTTCCCCACTTTTGCTCCATACTCCTCCGGTCCTTCCAGTCGACTCCGCCGCCATCCGCGCCGGCTGCTTGCCTGGTACACTCAACTTCGGCAGTAACGGAGGCAGCCGATTTGGCCTGCAAACTACGCTAGCAAACGCAGGCTCATCCTCGTCGTCGTCGTACTCCTCTCTTGCTGGCGCTTCTCCTGAATTCCCTACCCTGACGGGCAACTTGAACTGGATGATGCCAGACCACAGCTACCTGGGCTCCCATATCGGCGGTACCGGTCGCTTCCGGGAAGACCTGCCTGCTCCGAATCAGTCCGCCTTCTGGAACCAGTACGGACCTTCGATCATGTCGGAAGCATTCAATGGCCTGCTTGGATCTCAGTAGGCAATTCCTTTACATCCTAATCTGGTGAGTCAATTTGCTCTTCAGCCTTCCTTTCCAAAGACCGCGTATACTCATTCTGCCTTCAATTTCTGCTTCTTCAGAATCACTGGCTCGAAGTTCGCCAACCCCGATCTACACATGGAAACCAAGACTCGAAATAGTTCTCTCTCTCTGCTCCCGTGTCGCCCGCTTCGAAACCACACTTTTCGCTTTCGTTACCGATCCGGTCACAATTTCTTCCGCGCCGGATACCCCCTTTGCATTCTGGGCTCGCCCCCTTCACCCTACCAACTACTAATTATCGGTCCCCTCTCTCTCTCCGGGAAGCCTTCGTGTTCGTTCCAACAATTACTTCACCCAACCCCAAGGAATCGCAGAAATCAACTCTCAGTTGTGTCTTACTTTTTTAACTCTCGTCGCTGCACTTAACTCAAGATGCGCCGGGCCAGGAAGAAGGAAATACATTGTTCCGAAAGAGCACTGAGAAAGTTCGAAGCTGTCTCTTTCGCACTTCCAACCCGCGCCCTTTGATCGTCCCCTCTCCCTCCCGCTCTCCCGCTCACGATTCTGTTCGAGCTCCCGTTCGCAGGATCTCACTTGATGACATCGACAGGCTCAGAATCGAAGCTCAGACCATGGATGTAGGACAATACAAGGCTTGGGCGTGTTCAATACTATGACCTTTCAGCGATCCTTCCAAAGGGTCGCCCCGCGTAGCACAGGACGCGCAGGCATGTCTGTGAGTGGAGCATGCGAGGGGCGTGTTCGACCCCGAGCCGACGTATGATATGCTGACGGATGACCATTCCCGCAAGCGAAAGTCGGCATCAACCCCCCCCCCCAGGTTGGTAATTGGAATACACCGATCCTTCTTACATACATGATAGTCTCTGCTGGCGCATTTCTCTCACCTTGATCCTCTTCCTCTGCCCGGAAGTCATCGAGCTTGTGTCTAGCGCTATACGAGCCCTCCGGAAATTGTGCTGTCGATTCAATTCGGCTTGCCGCTGCGTACCTCGATGATCCCATCCTCCCCAACGGTCAAGCAGCGTAGATCACAGCGACGACGACAGCCAGGAATTTCGCAAGTCACACAAGTCAAAGGGCATTCATTCCGAGCCAGAAAGACAACAGATTCCGCTCCTCCATGCCTTCCTGCTTGTGCATTGCAGTAGCTCACCCCTTCTCCTTCCTCACTGCCAGCGTTGATCTGCCAGCATTAGTCTGCCGTACTTGCTGTCAGCATGCACTCCGATGGCAGGACTGCTGATCTTTCCTTTTCCGTCCGCCTTCCCCTTCTCAGCAGAAGCATTCTTCCCAGCATCAATGCCCGCAAGCGAGCTCTAGCGTCGCTCCTGAAGGACTGCAAGTGACTGGATTCTAGAATGGAATGGACACCAAGTACACGGTTCAGCAGGGACAGCAAGGGAACGTGGACCGTTTCCACCGACAGCAAGACCGTGGACTGCGGAGGCCAAGGAGGAAGGACGTTGGACTTGGACAGCAGGCAAGGCGATTCTATCTCCATTGCTCTCGAACACTCGGACGAAGTGAGTACATCGTACCGGAGTGTAGCTCGCTCCAGGAAGGCTGACCACTTTGAGCTACTCCTGTACTTGTAGGCCCAGAACAACTCGTGCCAGCGTTTCCTCCCGCGTATCAGAATGCTGTACTGTGGGTCGAGGGCAAGGCGATGCGCTGGCTTGGCAGCCGGTCGATTCGGAGGACGTTAGGCCTGAGAGCACTGTATGGCGCCATCGCCGGAGCTCGAATAGGTCAAGGATCCAAGTCGACTCCCTCTGTGGATAGGCGGATTCAAGGATCTCGTCAGTATCTACGACCTCAATCTCCCAGCGAAGCCCTTCAGAATCATCGAGAAAAATCAAGACGAGATTTCCTGAGCGTTTGGGGGGATCAAAGTTATAAAACGAGCCCCCATCCACCCAAGTCCCTCTCAATTTTCCCCCCTCATCAACTCTTCTGGGTCATCACCTCCCATACCCACTCACCCACCTATCGACCTCCCTACCCACCCACAACAACCTCTCTACCATACTACCTACCACACACACCTCGACACACACACACGCACACACACACCTCGAGACACACACACACATACATACCCAAACACACCTCGACACACACACACATACACACATACACGGCTGCACCTACTCTCACATCCAATCGCGACTACTTGATCACAACTATGCACAAGTCCCCAAGGCTCGACCATCCTCCTCAAGGCTCGGCACATCTCTATCTCGTCAATAAGGATACAATCCCGGACTCTGCCCTCAAGCCCACATTCAAGCATCGAGCCTCCTTTGCCTCAAGTCCTTCGAGCCTAGCCTCCTCGACCTCAAGACTTGGGGCGCATATCAATTATCAAAACCTCTCGAGGTGCTGTGTTAGAGAGTATCCCCCTCTGCCTTCTGCATTCCCTCTCATCCTCACTGACGTCGTCTTCCTCTCTTCTTGTCTTCACAGTGTGTCATCATCCATCGACCTCCAATGGCAGCAGCAGACGACCAGACCCGACCATATCTCTCATCGTGGACCAGCACGAGTACGCCCTTCCCACCTCTTGCTGGCCACGGCGGACCCCGGTATACACGCACCGCCCGACACCCCCGTTCACACGCCTCCCGATCAGGACCCACAGCCGATAGCCTCTTGGGATGTAGTCGCGTGTGGAAGGGCACCCCACTACAAACACCCCCAAAGGGCCCGCAGCCGGCTTGTTGGGTCTCGGTGAGAGCGTGTGGGCCGCGGTCTAGGGGTCGGAAGGTGTAAGCCGGGAAGCACTTAGCCCTTGTCTGGCACTCATCCCCAGGCGAGGGCGGTGCTCGAGATATCAAAGGTGAGTCTTCTCTGCTGACCATTGACCTAAGGCCCGGGGTCGAGGGAAGGACCCTGGGTCTACTTCGCCCCCCACCAAGTGATCCTGCGGCCAGGTACCTGGTCAGTCCTGGTACTTCCTTCTACGCAGGGGATGGTGGGGGGCCGAGGCCCTTAATTACAAGGGGTGAGTGAATCTTCTGCTCCCTTTTTCCTTTGCTCAGATACTGCACGTTTATTGACCTCCATCGGCATCATGTTTTTCTTCTTTACCATCTCTGGACCTCGACATCGACCTCGGCTTCGACCTCATCATCACCATCTGTGAGTTCACTGTGCTGATCTCATCCTCGTCCCTCGCGCCTCTCTTCCCTCATTCCTGTCACTCGACCCTTCATGTATCTCCCGCAATCTCTACACTCGCACCTCCCTCAATCAAACTATCGCCCAAGCATTGCATTTCCTATACATCCATGTTCTGAGCTTCGGCGCTGCCGCTGAGCCAAAGGTAGGAGAGGAAATCAAATATACTGCAGTTTGGATTGGTATTGGATGATGAAGATGATGATAGCTGTGGCAGGCAAAATACACATGAGGGGTAGCCGCGAAAAGGTGAGGTAGAGAAGGCAGAAGAGATAGATGATAGAAGAAATAAAGAGTGTGTGGAAGAAGGGTAAGAAGGTAGTAATGAGGAGTTGTGGATCCGCTGAAGTGAGGGTTGAAAGCGGTGTGTTATCAGGGAGTGTGGTTGGGTCTCGAAATCGTAGTTTGCGGACGTGACAGGTCGCGAGAGTGACCTGGGTATTGGAAGATGCTTTGCGAATTTGCTGGGTAGGGTCAGGGAAACTTGGTGTCGGGACGCGGTTGCGCAAGGCCAAAGAAGTCGGGAGTGGTATACCGTGCTCGAAGGAAGGGGAACAGTCGCGCTCAGGGGGGGGGGGGGGGGGGGGGGGGCGAGTTACCTTGAGGCTGTCGTAGATCGAGTTGGTCCCTCACCGCGGATGGCAGTGCGATTTCTCTCGGTGCCTATGTCGGAGGAAACCGCCGAATGAAGGAGGGGGCGAACGTTCCATCCATCCTTCCCGACAGACCCGCCGTGAACAATTCCGCCGATAGGAAATGTCCTCAAGCACGCGCGCCTGCGAGACCAAATGGCGTCCCCGTCCCCGTGCCCGTCCCCGAAGCGACAGTCAACGAAGACCCTCCAACCCTCTCCCCATCCAACATCCCCCCAACTCCCAACGAAGAACCCGCAATCTGCATCCCAGCACCAACACCCATGCCCACCCCCATACCCATGCCCAGCCCAACACCCACACCGACTCCCCCCAGCCCACCAAGGACAAACTCCCGCGCACATTCCAGGCCGCCCCACCTCGGATCTCTGAGGATCTTGTGAAGCCAGCGTTGGAGGGCTAGACGGCGTTGTTCGAGGTGCGTAGGGCTGTACCGGTGGAGGAGGCCATGTCGGCGTGGGGGAAGTTCGGGGAGGGAGGGACGGTGATGCTGTATTGAGAGCGTTGAGGTAGAGGGTTAGCGTCAGAACTTGCGGGAAGGGGGAAGGGGAAAGGAGGAAGGGAAAAGGGGGAAGTGGACAGAGTACGTACGGGAAGTTGCTTCGCAAGTGTCTTACGGAGCGCGACGAACGAGCTGAAGCGGCGTGAGGCGCGTATAGTAGTACCCTACCCAAAAAGCAACGAAAAAAGCAGAGTCAGCTCAGAGGCCCTTCCCATGCTCGCTCTTCGAAGGAAATGGACGCAAAAACGCACCTTCAAAGTCTGAACCCGAATATCATACTCAACCCACCCACTAGCCTTATGCCCAATATAGGTCCATCCGCCGATCCGCACCTCCCGTGTGAAAATAGGCCCACCGAGCGAAGAAGTACCACCACCGCCCACGACAGCTGGCGTCCCGGACGACGAAGAAGTAGGCGAAGGTACCATCCCACCACCACCACCAGCGACAACCTTCCCCCGACCCACAACAGCATCATGCACCGACATCCTCAACGAGCTCGGCTGCGGCGGCTGATTCGACGAACTCATGACCATCCCAGCCAACGCACCATCCGACGCTCTCCTCCCCCCAACGCCACTCGACCCAGACCCAGATCCGGATCCGGAAGCACAGGACGAGTTGGCTGATTGGGTCGAGGTGGTGCTTTGGGGTCGGGACGTGGCTGTGCTGTTGACGCCTATTGCGCCGCCTAAAGATGGTTTGAGCAAGATCGAGGCGGGACGGTGAGGTATTGGTGGATGTGGGTGGGGAGGGGGCGTGTTGGCTTCGGATTGGGGGGCAGACGTTGAGATTTGGTGGGAATTTGAAGTAGGAGGTGCCGAGGGGAAGAAGTAAGGATTCATCGGAGCTGCACCCGCGCCGGCGCCGGCGCCCGAGGACGACCGGGCCATCGGGGAGAAGGTAGGACCAGGACTTGGAAGAAGAGGAGGAGATGTCGTCCCTGCATTCAACATCACCGCATTCATCGAGCCCCTCCTCTCCGCTAGTGCCGCCGAGGACGACGACATGTTAGGAGAGGTGAGCGCCGCAAGACCCCGTCGTTTCCAGGAGGCTACTACTGCGCCTGGTCCGCTCGTGCCTGAAGGGGTGGGAGGACCTGCACTATTTGAACCTGAACCGCCATTTTCTTTCGTCGATCCGACGCCGAGGGGTAAGTGAAGCGGGAACCCGCCTGCCGCACTAAGAAGACTTGCTGTCCGACTTCGACGTCCATTCCCTTTCGTCCCTGAGGCTGCGCCGCCGCCGCCGCCGCCGCTGCTACCCTCTGCGATGTCGTTCCAAATAGATCCGGGGGGAGGAGTGACGAAGCTGATAGATCCCGTTCCCGGTGTCCGAGCGGGCGAGCGCGAAGGTGAGCCTGCATTTGAATTAGGATTTCGTTTCGACGAGAGAGCACTGAGGAAGTTAGAAGCTGTCTCTTTCGCACTTCCACCCGCTCCTTTACCCGCGGAGGAGAGCGACAACCCCAACCCTCGCCTTCCAGTTGGTAATGAAGTATTATTCCCGGCCCCGGTGAGACTGAGAAAGCGCGATCGTTCCCTCTCCCTCTCGTTCTCCCTCTCCCGATTCTGTTCGCGCTCGCGTTGTTCTTCTAGGAATCGACTGTTGTTTCCTCCCGAAGCTGTGGTGACGACTGAGACGGGCAGAGAGAGGAGGGAAGATGCGATACTAGCTCGATCATCATCATCATCGTCCTCGTCCCCATTCGCATATTCGTCCTCGGTATCCGGGGTGGAGGGGAAAGGCGGGCGTGTATGAGAGACGTCCGCTTCGGAGCGTGCTCTGCCATCGGATGAGACGGGACCATCGTCTGAGTTCGTGCGGAGCCAGTTGACTCTGCGCGTGCTACTAGCGAGAGGAGGAGATTGTTGTTGTTGTCCGAATCTGAATTCGGGAGGGAGACGGACGGAGGAGGATGGGGAGAGGGTGGGTAGACCGTCAAAGAGACCTCCTAGACGGGGTGGGGGTGAGTCATACGGTGATTTCTTGATTTCCAGCTGCTCGTCGTCTTCTTCTTCCCTGTCGTTGTCCGCATTTCGATCTTTAGTGAGGGAGAGCGCGCAGTCGAGCTGGGAGGAAAGTCCGAATGGTTCTGGGGAAGCTGTGCGTGCTGAGTCGGCACTGATAGAAGGCCACATGCGCGGAGCGTGTTCTTCTGCTGGACTGGCGATGATGAGCTGTGTTGTTTGACCTGCGGTGGAGGTGGAATCGTCGTCGTCGCGAGATGTGTCTTGCTGTGCTATGAGGATGGCCGGCCGTTTTCCTGGTGTGACGTCCTTGCCGAAGCATTCGAGGAAGAAGGCTGGTGTTGCTGATGAGGAGGGGGGTAGGTTTGGATTGAGGGTGGTGGGTGACATTGTTGAGGTGGATATGTTTTGAGGGGAGCGTGTTGTTGTTGTTGCTGATGTGGAGGGTGGAGATGTGATGTGTGGACTCTGGTGGAGGAAGAATGGGCGCTGCTGTCCTGCTGATGAGGATGGCCTTCTGACTGGATGTGGGTCTCTGACGGGAGTGTGCCAGGTGTCGAGTGGGTTCCTCATTGCGATGGATGATGATGAGGCTGAGGCTGGGTGTGGGATGTTGGAAGGAGAGTCGAGGGGGATGATGAGTTCTTGCTGCTGTGAATTCCTCGATGATGATGATGATGTTGAAGATGGTAGATGTTGCTGTTGACGGGGTGGGGGAGTCTTTGCGCCCATCAGAAGGCGTGGGTCGAGGGAGGAGGCCATTGCGTCTGCGAGAAGGGCAGTGCTCCGAGGCGAGGTCATCGTTGCGACAACCAGATGAGATGAGATGTTCTCTCCACGCTCCGTATGAATGATCCAGCTGCGAGGTTTCTTGTCCCTTCTCGCGTCCAAGAGTAATGCAATGCAAGGCGACGACCAGTCCGAAGGGAGGAACCAGCAGTCAGAGGAGCTCGAACACAGCGAGAGGAGGACGAGGTACTCCAGGTGGTGTGAGCGTGCGTGAGACAAGGAACCGAGGAAAGGGAGAAGTTTGAAATTTCGACTCTTCTATGGTTTCACGCTGAAGATGCCGAGACAGGAGAGAGTTAGAGCATTCACCGATCCAAGACTGGTCTCGTGCTTATCACTCCAAATAAGGTTTGTCCTACTCTGCAGATCTAGGACGCCGAGGTTCAGAACCACGTGGGATAGCCGACCACCACCTTCTCCACTCATCACCTTCTCAAGCAACCTCTTCCACATTGTTATCTACTTGACCATGCCATCAGACACAGACACTCTTCACACTGAGATTGAACAGGTGAGAAGATGAGATCAATTCAGCAGTCTGCTTCTGGACTCAAAACTCACTCTCTCTGCCTGAATCTGACAGCTACACTCCCAGCTGCTGTCCAAGTCGCCCATCTACAACTTCCTCCTCCAAGACATCAAATTCATCAGCTTACAACCACCGCCATCTCCACCAACACCATCACCATCACCATCTGCATTCGTACATGCCACCCTCCAACTATCCAACATCCATCTCAACTCACACAACAGTCTCCACGGAGCAGTCGCAGCAACCATCGTCGACTGGGTAGGCGGCATCGTCATCGCATCCTTACCCAGACACAGCCCTTCTGCCACCACTGCCACAGATTCAGAACCACCATCAGCACTCACAACTCCACGAGGCGTCTCTGTCGACATCCATCTCCGCTACCTCTCCGCAGCTGCAAAACTAGGCGACACCCTCATCATCCGAGCCTGGTCCCATAAGCTCGGCAGGTCTCTCGCTTTCGTCACTGTACAACTCGCAGTGGAGAAGCCTGACAAGAGCAGTGCCAGTGGTAGCACTTCTCAAATCTGCGTGGTAGAAGCCAGTCATACCAAGTACATCTCATAGAGCATAATGCTAATGTCCATTGTCAATGAATGCTTCTTTACTTCTTCGCTGCCTTCTTGCCTGGTCTGTGCACAATTTCGCATTCGAGATAGCCGAACGAGCAGCGCAATCTTCCCTTCCTTTATTCTTGCCTCAGCACACGACCATCACCTTCCCCAAAGATGCGGGACCCCTTTGCACAGATGACAGGCAGTCATAGCACTCCGCCACAGCCTGATGGCACGAGCGCGCACTCAGCAGACACACCCGTCGCCCCCACCCGCCTCACCCGCGCACTCACCAACGAACTCATCTCCCCACCCAGCACAACTCTTACCTCTCCCGCTCTCTCCGACATAGACACTGAACCCCTTCAGTCCACCTCACAGGAAATCGTCCACCCAACCGTACCAGCCCCACACGGCTCCGAAGTAGCAGCCGAACTCGACTTCCTGACCGCCTCACTCCGACACTGTCTCTCCCTCCGAGATCAGTACATGCAAGTCAGTCTGCAGCTCCGACCGGAGGATAATCCTAAAAACTGGGATGCGGAGCATTGTGGGCGGCGGAAGAAGAATGCGAGGGCGGGCGCGGACGTGGTTCCACAGGAGGAGGAGGAGGGAGACATCAAGGTTGATGGGTCTGCAAATTGCGAGACGGGAAGACCTTGGCGCGTTTATCCCGCTCCTCCACGGCCGCATTGGGAGATCTTCAATCCAGCTCCTTCTTCTTCCTTCGTCGTTCGATCATCAGCAGGGCCCGTAGCTGCGTCCTCGACGTCCTCCATCGAGTCCGTCGTCTCTCCTTCTTCAGACACGGGGGCCGGTGAGGGACCGGCAGATCCGACACTGCCCAAACCTATCCCTCCTTCCAGTCATGCCAATGCTCAGGCGGCTCAGGCGTTGTTGGAAGCTACGGGGGGTAAACCGGGAGTTTTCGACGAAGGCTGTATTCAGACACCCGGTCGGCATTTCCGCTCCGCAACATCATCTAAGGGAGATATGCGGCCGGTCCAATTCGGACTCGATCGGGAGGGGGTGTTCCAAGTCTGGATTGAGAAGGAAGATCAAGTCGAGGTTGATGGAAGGGACACGCAAGAGTTGCAACGGAAGATGGACGGACTCAAGATTCCTGCTACCTCCTCCTCAACTCCAACCCCAGCCTCAATCCCCGACCAAGAAACCACCGACTCCAAACGGACCTACCTCTCCTCTGTCCCCTCCATTCGGACCTACTTCAAAGATCTCGACCGTCTGCTTATCGTACTCTCGGATGGACCGACGAGGTCCTTTGCGTGGCGGAGGTTGAAGTATCTGGAGAGTAAGTGGAATATGTACATTCTCTTGAACGAATATCGGGAGTTGGCAGATATGAAGCGCGTTCCGCATAGGTGAGTTCTTCCCTAAACCCCTTGCTTGGAAACTCCTGTTGATAGATCGAGCTGATCCCTCCCTCTCTCTCTCTCTCTCTCTTTGTGGAATAACAGAGACTTCTATAATGTGCGCAAAGTCGATACCCATGTGCATCACAGTGCTAGCATGAACCAGAAGCATTTACTCCGCTTCATCAAGGCCAAGATCAAGCGATATCCTGATGTAAGTTACTCTCCTTCACTACTCTCATCACGGCCTGCTCTACCTCCGGTTGTGGCCAAGACGAGCTGGGAGGCATGCGACCGGCTAAGTACTGACGAGTAAATATTTCGTGCTTCGATCTCTGCGCCCATTGAAACAGGACGTGGTTATCTTCCGAGACGATGCCCATTTGACGTTGCGGGAGGTATTCCAATCGCTCAATTTGACTGCGTACGACTTATCGATTGACACGCTCGATATGCATGGTGAGTTTGTCCCTGCCGAAGGCGTCCACGTTCTGTAATGTCAGGATGTATGCTGGTCTGCACTTCCCCTGAACTCTTATTTCCTACTTCCCGCCCTACTCCCCTCCTCGACCTCCTCAAATCAAACCTGGCATAATTCTACCCACAGCCCACCAAGACGCCTTCCACCGCTTCGACAAATTCAACCTCAAATACAACCCGATCGGCGAATCCCGCCTCCGCGAGATCTTCCTCAAAACCGACAACCTAATCCAAGGCCGCTACCTCGCCGAGCTGACCTCCGAGGTGATGGCCGACCTGGAAGCGTCCAAGTACCAGATGGCGGAGTATCGGCTGAGCATCTATGGACGGTCGGTGGATGAGTGGGATAAGTTGGCGAAGTGGGTTGTGAGGAATCGGCTTTTTAGTCCGAATGTTAGGTGGTTGATCCAGGTGCCGCGGTTGTACGATGTCTACAAGAAGAATGGGACTGTGCAGAACTTTGAGCAGATCATTCAAAGTGAGTGTTTACCTCCCTCGGAGACCCAACCTCCCCCTTTTTTGCGAAAAATGCTGATCGAAATTTCCTTTCTTTTTGAGTGTACCAGATATCTTCGCCCCCCTGTTCGAGGTGACACAGGACCCGCGCTCTCACCCCGAGGTACACATCTTCCTTCAGCGCGTGATAGGATTCGACTTGGTGGATGACGAGAGTAAGCCGGAACGTCGGGTTCATCGCAAGTTCCCTGTTCCCCGGTTGTGGGACTATGCGCAGAGTCCGCCTTATACGTATTGGTGAGTTACCTGGTGGAGCTCTGTAGTGGCTTGGAAGAGGACGAGGCGCTGATTTTGTGGTTACTGCTAGGGCGTATTACATGTTTGCGAACATGGCGAGCTTGAATCAGTGGCGTCAGATGAGAGGATTCAGTGAGTGTTCCCCTCTTTCCTCGCTTCTCTGAGAACAGACCTTAGGAGGATCGTCTTCAAGTGAGATCTGACGCGTTCGTTCCCTTTCATCAGACACGTTCGTCTTCAGGCCTCACGCGGGCGAAGCGGGTGATACGGACCACCTGGCGGCTGCGTTCTTGACGTCGCAATGCATCTCGCACGGTATCTTGCTGCGTAAAGTACCCGCTCTGCAATACCTGTACTATGTGAGTCATTTCTTCCCTCTCACCTCTCAGGAAAGTCTTTCCTCCGGTCTGTATCAGTGGAGCTAACATTTATGCTATCACTATACCAGCTGAAACAAGTGGGTATCGCCATGTCGCCTCTATCGAACAATGCCCTCTTCCTGGCGTACGAACGGAATCCGTTCCCATCCTTCTTGCGCATGGGGATGAACGTGTCGATCAGTACGGACGACCCTCTCCAGTTTCATCTGTCCAAGGAGCCTCTACTGGAGGAGTACAGTGTCGCGACGCAGATTTATAAGTTGACGCCTCCTGGTACGTTTTCTTTCCGTGGTGCTTGACCGACGAGGGAAACGGAAACTGATCCCTTTTTGCTGTTAACCCACTCCCTTCGAAACTAGACATGTGTGAGCTAGCAAGGAACAGCGTGTTGCAGTGTGGGTGGGAGATGGAACTCAAGCGACATTGGTTGGGCAAGAATTTCTTCTTGCCTGGGCCGGAGGGGAACGTGATGCACAAGACGAATGTGCCGGTGAGTCCCCTGGCCCTGATTGAGACACAATCCTACTGTACTCCTACCAATTTACTGACGGCTATCGGCTTGCGTCTTTCTTTCGCATGCAGGATATTCGACTTCAATTCCGGAAAGAGACACTTGGTGAGTGGATACGTTCTGCGACCTGGATACATTCCGGGACGAACCCAGCTGACCTGGTGTGCCCCCTTCCTTTTTACTCCCACTCACAGACGAGGAGCTCCAGCTCGTGTATCAAGGCCGATAGACAGCATCAAGGACATCGCTTTATGGCGTAGCCCATCAAAGGATCGGCAAGCCCTTAGTCTCTAACACTACCGTATTTCCGCTTTCTTTTTCTTTTCGCATCAGTAAACGTACACCGCCGTATATCTTACTCTAGAGAACTATGAAATTCCCACGCTTTCCCTTTGTCCTCAATGTAAGGTCGAAAACATTGGCTCCGCTAAAGCCCAGGGCTAACTGGTACTCGTGGTTGATCGTCCAGGCTCGTGCTACAGCTTCACCCCACCGCTCCAGGAATGCACGGCGGCTGTTTCCTCGCTGAATGCTGATCCGACGATTGATGGCTAAGCGTGATGAGCGATGAGGTGCTGAAAGTGTTGCACGTTGCAAGCGAACTTCGCCAGCCAGATAGTCCTCCTACACACCATCAAGACCAACACTCAAACACTTGCTCAATGCTGCCATCACCGAGCACGCACAGCAGAAGAGCTGGAGTCGACAGCAGCAGCAACAATACTTGGGCGACCGTCGCGTCTTCTTGGTTGTCGTCAGTTCGGACCCGGAATCCTGCTCACTCACCAGCAGCGAACGGGTGGAGGTCAGGTTTCGGCGGCGGCGGGTTCAACTATGCGCCTGTCCGCGATCAAGATGCAGATCGGCACCATGGGAAGGATGCGCATGGCAGCAGCAGCAGCAGCAGCAGCGCTGGCGCCGTCGCTGGTGGTGGTGCTGGTAGGGTAGGGAGAGGATCAGGCGGGGAGTGGAGCGTCGAAAGAAGAAGCGCGATTCTGCTGGTAGCCACCTGCGTCCTATGGTACCTGACCTCGGCCATGAACAACAACACGTCCCAAGCACTCCTCAAGTCGAAGGCATCTCATCCTGCGCATCCGAGCACGGGAAGCATTGTCCCGCCCAACTTGGATGCGCATCACGCCCAAGCTCACGATACTACGGGCAGCACAGCTGCAGCAGTAGCGAAGACGCCTCCGATCTTCCCTTACCCAGTCACTCTCACCCTCAGCCAGTTCGTCTTCGTCAATGTTGGCGTCCATCTGTGCTGCTCTCCCACGCTTCTGGGTAAACATCGGCTCAGTACGCTCATCAGGCCGACGTGGAGCAAAGTGCGGCAGGTCGGCCAGCTTTCTGTGTTCAGTGTGGTTGGACATCTCTTCGCGTCCGCTGCGATCAGTCGGGTGCCGGTGAGCACGGTGCAGACCATCAAGGTACGTATCTTTTCACCATCCTTGCTCTCTATTGCTGGACGTGTATAATCGTCCATGAGTCGCCGAACACGCTACTGATCGCCTTCCTTCTCTTTGTCCGCAACGCAGGCACTTTCGCCTCTGTTCACCGTCATCGCATACTCGTCCTTGTTCAACGTATCATACCCTTTCAAGACATACTTCTCCCTCCTGCCTCTGACATTCGGCGTCATGCTCGCATGTACGGGCTTCAACCTCTCCGGCGACGACCTTCTCGGATTCTCCGCGGCGCTCGCCAGCACTCTCGTCCTTGTCGCGCAGAACATCTACTCGAAAAAATTACTGGGAGGCGCGGGTGGGCAGGGGGAAGGGAAGATGGACAAGTTGAATATCTTATACGTGTCGAGCGCGACGAGCATTGTGGTAAGTTCACTGTTCCTCTCGTCATGTCCATTACCTTGTCTCACTTATTACGTTCCCTGCGCCAGCTCTTACTTCCTTCCTTCCTGTTGCAAGAGGTTCCAAAGTTGATGAGGGGACGAATCACGGATTCTGCCGTCCCGTCTTCGCAATCATTTCAGGTCGTCTATCTGCTCGTTGTGAACGGCATCGCACACTTCGCACAGAACGTATTCGCATTTAGTGTGCTGGGCCTGGTCTCGCCTGTCACATACTCAATTGCGAGTCTCTTCAAGCGCGTATTCGTGATCATCGTTGCTATTGTGAGTGACAGTGCCGCTTCATTAGTTCTGTGCACAATCAACTGAGCTGATTCGATCCTGACCTCCTCATCCAGATCTGGTTCGGCCAGGCAGTCACATTGCTCCAATGGATCGGAATTGCCTTCACCTTCGGAGGTCTCTACCTGTACAACGACTCCAAACCAGGCAAAGTGGACGAAAAGGTTCAACGGCGCGAGCGGCAACAGCAACTTCATCTGCCCCTCCCCAACGAGCGTCAACAGGCAGAATCAGATTTACGAGCCGCGTCACCGGGATGGCGACCGCACCCCCACACCTCCTACCCGCCTTCGTCAGCTTTGTTACCAACGATCAATGCTTCGACGTACCCTTTGTCACCGCCACCACTCAATCTTCCCAAACACGACAAAGAAGAAGGATCAATTTTGAAGGTGAGCCTACCATCCCAGACCAACGGTGATGCCAAGGGAGTACTCGAGGGCGAACGGAGTGGACAGGCGGGCGGGATGCTGCCTATCACGCCGCCGGATAGCACAGCGGGCGCTCCGGACTCAGAAGGAGAATGAGCTTCGTCGCAGAGGGGAGAACCGCTTGGCCTTCCTTTTCCTGCCCCTTTAAGCCCAGCATGTTTCCTTGCCGTGGTCTTTATTATTACCCGCTCTTGGCAACTGGGCATGCTTTGTAAGTTGTAACCCTCATCTAGAATAATTGAGCGAGAACCGATGTCTCTTCTGAGATCACAAAGGAGTTTTTTGAGAAAGTTTCTACATCTCTCTGAGCGACGAGGTCCATAGGCCCTCCTGAATCGAATTGCTGTGTCGTTAAGATTGATTGCGAAAAGAGAGGGAGGGAACAAGAAGGGGCCAAGGAGGGAAGCTGCAGGCGAAAGCCGGGGGCAAAGCGGAAGGATCACCGAGAGGAGACGGAAACCCTTTTCCTCTACAACAGCTCGTCGACGCGTGAGGGCATTTCGTCAATTTGTGTCGAGCTGAGAGAGAGAGAGAGAGAGAGAGACGAGGGCAAGGAGGAAGTGATCAGTGGCCTGCTCGTTGATGAAGAGTAGCTTTTCGAAGAAACTCACTAATACTGCTCGATATCACGGAGTATACGAACGTCCTCGGTTGTGACAAACTGTGAGCAAAGCATCACCGTCAGCCTACCATTCACACAAGTCCGCAAAGTCAAAAGAAAAAAGAACGAGGACTCACATTAATAGCAACACCCTTCCGCCCAAACCGACCGGACCGACCAATCCGATGAATGTAGTTCTCACGGTTCGAAGGCAGATCATAGTTGATGACCAGCGATACATTCTGCACGTCAATCCCGCGAGCCCAGACGTCCGTGGTGATGAGGACCCGGCTCGAACCTTGACGGAACTCGGACATGATGGCGTCTCGTTCCTTCTGGGGCATCTCGCCGTGCATGCTGCTTATCTGGAAGTTGTTTTCGCGCATTTTCTCGGTGAGCCAATCGACCTTTGGGGGAGTGCAAACAACGATCAGTCTCAAAAGCTCTCGAGGTCCCCAAGGTATTCCACTGGAAAGAAGGGAAACTTGCTCACCTTAACCCGCGTGTTGCAAAAGATCACAGCCTGGGTGATCGTCAAGGTATCGTACAAGTCGCACAGCGTGTCGAACTTCCAGTCCTCCTTCTCGACCGCGACGAAGAACTGCTTGATGCCTTCCAGTGTGAGTTCGTCACGCTTGACGAGGATGCGGATTGGGTCTGTCATGAACTTGGTGGTCATCTCGAGGACGTCGTGTGGGAGTGTGGCGGAGAGAATGACGCTGATGATCCGAGAGAAAATGCTTGAGTATGAGTGTACGCGCGGGAGGGAGGGGGGGAAGTCGTGACTCACACTTGCGTCGCCGGTGGGAGGTACCGATACACATCATAGATCTGATCCTTGAACCCCAAATTCAACAACTCATCCGACTCATCCAACACGAGCATCTTGATATTCTTCGTCCTCAGATGTCTCCTCTTAATCATATCGAACACCCTCCCCGGCGTACCCGAGACAATATGCTGTCCATACTCCAGCTTGCGAATGTCCTCCCCAATGCTCGTCCCACCAATACAGGCGTGGCATTGGACGTTCATGTAGTCTCCTAGGGCTAGGACGACCGATTGGATTTGGGTGGCTAGTTCGCGGGTTGGACTGAGGACGAGAGCTTGTGTGTCGCGCAGGGCGGTGTCGATGGATTGGAGCATGGCGATGGAGAAAGTCGCTGTTTTACCGGTACCAGACTGTGCCTGTGCGATCACATCGCGACCGCGGACGATAGGGAGGATGGCGCGCTGTTGGATCGCTGATGGCTTTTCGAAGTCTGGCCGGGGCGGGGTTCGGGAAATGGGTGAGCATGCAAAGGCTACGGGGGCGTGAATCAAGGAAAGGGGAGGGGAGGGGGGGGGGGGGGGGGGGGGGGGGGGG
>RDSH01000257.1:0-27267 GCA_009428295.1 Tilletia walkeri
GCGATTGTTTCCCCGGACCGTCTACTTGTACGCTCTGTCTTCAGCGTATCGTCAGGCGGGCCGGTGTGACCGGACTAGGGCATGGGCACAAGGTTCGAAGCTACGCCCACACGACAGACATTTTCCCAACCTCGCAGCATCTTCAAGCTTCAAGCTTCACCCGGTATCGGCTCAATCAGATATCAGATGGTGGTGCGATCGAGTATCTCAAAGTACCGAGCTCGGTGGGCGGGTGTGATTTGATTGTGTTTGTGCTGGGACTCGGCCTGGGAACAAACAATGTCGAGTCCGTTTGATAAGAGGTCGTGCCGCTTCGGTCTTGGTACACATGTATGTACAGAGCCTTGTTCGCACCCAGAAAGCAGGATACATACAGTAGGTGGGCGCTGACGCCGCTGAGGCATACGCCAGCTTCGCCAGCTTGCGGCTGGTATGGACACCTCGAGATACCGGAACGAAGATCGATTCCGAGCGATGAACGATGAACGATGTGCCGCTGACACCGCCCGCCCATCACAATCATTCCCTGATTCTGTCTCACGGGCCTGTCTATGCAAGGAGGTGCGATCAGATCCCGCGCGAGCAAGAGTTCGTACGTAGATAAAGAAGACAAGAGAGGGGTAAAAGCTTGAGCTTGAGCTTAAGTGTAAGCATGCGTTCAGGTGTTGGTGCGTTGGTGGCCCAGTTGCCGCGCTTGCCCATTGCCAAAGGCCAAAGCAAGGGCCAAGTGTAAGCTGAGGCGCTGAGGATCTTTGCAGCCAGCAACGCGTCGCGTCGCGTAGGATGGATCGAACGTGTCTGGGCCCATCGGCACAAGAGAATTTTCAAGTGAAGTGGAAGAGCAGGTGCTAGCGAAGGCGCACAGACGAAGCACTGGGCACTGGATACTGGATAGGGAAATGAAAGGGGTCCATTCGATAGGATTGGACTTGCACATCGGACGGTGAAATCGTGGGTTCCGCCTGCAGAAGAAATGAGCAATGAATAATGAATGAGTGCAAGGTCAGCATGGGCCGCCGCCTTCGTCCCACTCCATTCATGTATGTCCCAAAGCCCGCAGACAATACCATGATCCAGTGAATATTGAATAGAGGCGGCCGCGGGTAGAGACGTACGTGTGTGTACCGAGTGCTCAACAGTATACATAGCAGCACCAGCGGCGGCGTTGCATGAGAGACTGAGAGACCTGCTGCAGCTGGGGGAGGCCGACCCGGGAGCTGGGACAGGACACCGAGAGGTGAATCCACTGCTTAACTTGACTAGTGTTATAATTATTGCTCCACACGTTCGAACCTTCGATGCACCCAATTATTGTTGCACGGATCGTGGACATTTCATTGACTTCTTCGTTTCCAACCTTGCCTCCTGGATGATGCGCTCATCCGGAAGTCAGAATCCGTCCGCCTGCTATCAATGTTCGATACTCAACATCCAACCGTTGTCCGCGTGAATCTTGCTGAGGCGGGTTGGGGCCGTAGAGGCAGGGTCCCTGCACATTGCGTGGGGAGGAATATTTATGTAGTGTTCTTGTGCTTGCTCGCTGCAAGATGCAAGGAGGGACGAAAGCTTCTTACCAGAACAAGACAAGATGCTGGGATTTGGAAGCGGTGCCTACGATTTAAACCAGAGAAATTATCTGACAGCAAAAGTAACCCGCAAAACCGGGGGCTAAACCAGAAGTCCAGATGTCCAAGGATCACAGTGACTTGTAATGAAAGTGTCAAAAGCTAAGTCCGAGTGTAATGCATTGTGGGCTGCGATATGAAAATGTCTTGGGTGAACCATGTTATGAGATCAAAGTTTCACTCTAAATGAGATCTGATTACAAACCTTGTCTGCGCACTACAAACGCCGTCAAGTTTTTCCATCCGGGCACTGGCTCACAAGCGTTTAAAGTTCGGCGTCCGACCCACGAGCTCATCTTTCTCATCTGGTCTCTGTTTCCTTCCCCCTCTCTCCTCTCTCTCGCGCAGGACCACCACCTTCTCCAGCTCAGCATCAACACCAGCAAACAACAACAACAACAACAACAACAACACGCGTCGCGCTCATCCACACACGCGCCTCGACATCGGTTCTCAAGAGTAAGCTGACTTGATGCACTTGTTCCGCTTCCTCAGCCATTTCCACTGACACTGCCACTCTCACTCTCTCTCTCAGCGCTCAGCAGGCTCAGGGATCATCTACACACTTTCCACCCTCTCTTTCTCTGCACTTTCGTTCCTTCTAGGTGCCCACTTTGCGAAACCTCACTCCTTGAAAGCCCATTCGTTCCTCAAACAGGCATACATCCAGCCTTCTCGAAACTCCCACCGACAGCTTCATCCGGCCTGCGATTTCAGGGCTCTCCAAATGCTTGACTCTCATGCCTTCTCCCACAGGAGAGGTACACCACCCCAAACACCACTCAATTCCGGCGCTTTCGGTCATCCGTCATGGGGCCCAACAACCGTCCCACCAGCTCCCAAGATCCCCTCCCGCGCTCGCAGACCTTTCACAGCTGAGGCAGTCTCCTCCTCTTCTTCCGCTTCGCACACGCAACCATCCAGTGCACTCGCCAGGGCAACCAGTCTTTCTTCAAGAATGGCCATGGCACTCCAGGCTAGCGACGAGGCAGAGGCAAGCGCCATCTATGGGATGCAGTTGGATGATGACTCGCATCAAGCGGGCACCGATCCTTTCACTGCAACTGCCTCACATGGGCTGCATCATCACTCGGCGGCTTTTATTGCTCATTCGAACAGTCGGAGGGACAGCAGTAGCAGTGGCTTCGGTAGCCTCCGCTCCCATGACAGCACTTCCGACTTCTTCAACCCAGCCATCAGCTCCAGCTCATCCAGAACCACTTTGGTCGAAAGCCCCGTGATCGCTGGCAGTAGTCATCCAGCAAACAAAGCACAGCAACAGCATGATTCGACCTCAGGCGCATACATGCGGTCAGCCGGCGATTCGCATTCTTCACCACCCTTGCCCAGCCTTCAGCCAGCTTTCACACCCATGCCGTCTCGTCGCTCATTCAATCGAGAACGGGCGAGGGCACACAGTCCCAATGAACCTCTCGATTCGGACGAAGAAGACCGCCTGTGTCTTCGCTTCAACCCCGCTATGCTGCACCGTTGCCCCGATCTTCATTTCGTTCCTCAAACGGCCTCGTTCGGATTATCGCAGCATGCACCTGCCCCTCCTACTCCTCCACAACACCAGCATGATCATGTGCTTCCACCCCCGGTGCATCAACAGTCACAAATGATTGCAAATAGTATGAACACCGCACGAGCAACCACTCCTGAATCCTCTCCAATAATGGTTCAGGAGAGTGCGGGAACTACTCTGGAGCCCGTCGTACCCGAATCGCCTGCTCTTCGGACTCGGTCAAGGACTCGAATTGCAGCCGCAGTTGCCGCAGCTGTCGCTGCTTCTGCTTCATCCGCAGCCAATCCCCGGCATTCTAGGTCAGGTTCATCGAACTCCATCGCAAACGTCCCTGTTCGGATGTCGTCGTTGTCCACAGTATCAAGTCTTCAACAGAAGTCTCAATCACAAACGACTACGCCGCGAGGGTCTTCCCCTGCCGATATGCCTATCGATGAGACGGTCTCTCCTACTGGCGAAATCGAGTCCAAACAGCGCAAATCTGGGAATCGAACCCAGCTTTCTGTTCGGACTAGGAGACAGGCCCAAAGAGATCGGGAGGAACAGGAACAAAGGGCTCATCCTCAGCGGACTCCCTCCTCTTCCTCTCGGCCCAAAGCTCCACCAGCTGGAGCCACACTGGCCTGCCCCCCACCCGCGACCACAAATCCAGCTTCAACCCCGACAATCCTTTCACCTGCGTCCATGCGACGGAAGCGGAATGGAGGACGAATGAGGGCATTTGACGTTACGCCTACTCCTTCTCCTCCTCCTTCCAACAATCGAGCGACTCTGCACGGAGGCCCATACGGTGGGGGCCGAAGGAGCAAGAGTCCTTCTCCGTTCTACTCCCACCCTAGTTCGGCCTTGGGTCTAGCTGCGGCCGTCGCCGCTGCCAATGCTGGCATGATGATGGGGACTGAATCGACGGACTCCCACTCGTCCAACATGGAGCAGCAAGAATGTTTGAACCCGATGTTTCCCTTGCCTCTCTCCGGCGGACGGAACGGACACAACCACAACCATACCCATCCAAGGAGTCAACGTCCTCGTCGATTGAGTTCGAGGTGCCCGTCCGTTCGGTCGAGCACGCCGGGGATGTCGCCGATTCCTATGCCGATGACGCCGACGACGTTGAGTGTTGCGTTGCCCAGTGCGCCTGCTATGACAGGCGATGCGATGATGGAGGATGTCATGCATGGTACCCATCAGTTGCTGGATTTGGATCGGGATGTTGCGATGGAACATTGATCAAGAAATCCGATTCGGGACTCTTTCTCGTTGATTATCGTGAAGGGCGGGCGCAGGACCGTTCCGCCTCTTCTCTACCACCGTCAAGAAGGTCATCGGGACAACTTCAACTGTAAATGTCACCCAAGGCAAATCACCCCCAAGGACATTTCAACTTTCTTTTTCACCGCTTTTCATCTCTCGCCGAACCTCGTCATCTCGGCATTTCGACTTGTGTTTATTCGTCCCGGTTCCCTTCCTTTGCTTCGTCTTCTCCTTCGTTTCCGGTCATCGACCCTTTCCTTCCCTCTCAAGATTTTTGTGTCACCCCATACACACACACACACACACACACACACACACACACACACACACACACACCACTCCTATTTGTGAATTTGCGACTCTTGTACTACCACCAATCACCCACCCTCAAGCTTTTTCTCGGCTTCAAGATCTGCGAAGGTCATCGGACTCCCCATCGGCCTTCCGTCTTGTTCGACTTCACTATCCTTTTTCTTTTCTCCTGGTTCATCGCCAGTCTTGCTCGCCTTCTGTATCGAAGTCTCAACACTTTACCGGCCGGGCGGCCACGCCTCAACTCAAGCTGCCCCCCCCCCCTCTCCTTTTTCCGTCGCCTTGGTGTTACACTCTCCCGCGACTCGAAAAGGACGCCAATGTTCTCCCGATTACTTGTCCTTCTCCGCCCTCGCTCTTCGTTTCTCCCGAATTTCGAGTTCTTCGCCTCGCTTTGCCCTTCTCCTTCTCACCGGGCGGGGTTCATCATCCCCAGCCCTCCCAACTCGCGCGCGCAGGCCGCGCTCCCATTCGGTTCCTCTCATTTTTACCCACACGAACCAAACCCCACCACGGTCTCGGTACACATACGCGATCACCATACCGCTGCCGCTCGAGCTTGCCCTCGCGCGCGCGACACACACACACTCTCTCTCTCTTTCTTCCCCTGACTCAACAACCCTGTTCAAATTGACATCCTCTGTATTTCTGTTCCCCTCTGTGTCCTTCTCTCTCTCTCTCTTCGATTTCAATCTATCTATGATTCGAATCTTGCTCTCTCTCTCCTTAATAAGAACTGCAGACAGAAAGGATATAGGGAATGAGAGACGTATTCCAAAGAGCGCTGAACTCTTATGGGAGAGGATTTAAAACGAGAGCTCTTTTGGACTTGGCTCCAGGGGGGGGGGACAGAGGGAAGGGAATGAGGTTCTAACAGCAACGAGAGTGGGGGGGACTTTGGGGGAAGGAAAAGACAGCTTACGCCTTCGCCTTCGCTCGCGAGACACAGAGAGAGGAGAGAGATAAGACGGAACTGGAAAAAGGCAAAGCAGGGTGGGTGCGCCCCAATGAAGGGGGAAAGGGTTATCAAGAAAAGAGGTGATATGTATATATGATGGAAGGTAAAAAGAAGAAGGGGGGAGGAGGGCCAAGGGGAAGAGGAAGTAGCTATGTACAAGAGGATTTCGGGCCCTCCCCCCACCCCAAGGCAGGGAGGGGGGAGATCGGTGTTTCTTTTTTGATGTGTGGTCGTGTCAAGTTCGTCGGGATCGTCAGGAACTTTTGACTCCTGAAGCTTGCCGCTGTGTGTGTACGTGAGATTCCCCAGTGACGTGCAGGAAAGAGAGGGAGCGAGGGGGAGGGGGGACGTTGGGGGGGGGTTGCAGATGGGCAAATTACTTGGAGAAGGTCCTCAATTTTTTGTGTTTTCGTGTTGGGAAGGGGGAGGTGGGTGAAATGCCGAATAGCTTCGTGACGGTAGGTATCGGTGCGTTGTGTGAACCTTGAGAGAGAGAAAAATATGTGCAGTGAAGTTGTAAAAGGTGGGGGTTGTCCGAAGGAGGTTTAGTCTATTTCCTCATTGCCGACCAGGAAGGACATTGTGTTGTTGTTGCTGTCCTTGTTGTTGTTGACCGTTCTGTTGGTCCGCCGAAGGAGGCTCCTGGCTGCCCGCCATTGATACCGCACTCGCAATCAGCGCAGGAACAAGAGCCATGATAGTCTGAGGCCGTGTCTCGGTGTCGTCCTTCTTCTTCTTGAACGTAGTCCGAGCCTTGACCGCCAACGAATGCGATTGAACTCGTCCACCACGAACCCGAGAGTACGCAAGCAGGCGGTTGTTCGCGAGCACAATAGCCTGGGCAGCCTCCGAGTTCGGGTTGTTCATGGCCTCCTCGACCGCCTCCTGGGAGATGACAGGGAGAGCATTGGGGTCCGCGACGATCTTGTACTTGATCAAGAACTTTTCGATGGGCTCCGTAGGGATGGTTCGGATCAGAATCGCAAGCGGCCACGAGATCACACCAGCAATGAGCGAGATGGCCCATCCTCTGCCGTCAAGGGGAGTCGCCGAGAACGCAGCACCACCGACGAAGATGATCAGGACCTGTGCACCACACTCGATAGCGACGATGAGGATGAACCAGATGTTGCGGTGCAAGTCTTCGAAGATGTTGTACTTGCGATCCAATCGGCGACAGTTAAGCTGGTTGAAGAGTTGGCACCACACGAACACGTTGAAGATCAACGCGGACATGTACACATCGTCCAGTCGCTCCTGGGCAGGGGTTTCACCATGGAGTCCGAGAAGCTCCTTGCCGCGGAAGTTGAGCACGAGAACGACGATGATCTGGTAGATCGACTGACCAATGACCATCTTCCACATGTCCGTCGAGATAAGCGGTGCGTTCCTTCGGTCGGGCCTGCGCTTGAGGAGCTTGGGAGTAGCAGGGTCCGTAGCCAAGGCGAGAGCAGCAAAGGTGTCCATGATGATGTTGAGCCAGAGAAGTTGAACCGCAGTCAGGATCGACTTCTCCTCGTCGGAAGCGACAGCCGTGATGAAAGTGACGATAACAGCGACGACGTTGACCGAAAGTTGGAACTGCAAGAACTTGCGCACCGCATCGTTGACACAACGTCCCCACATGATAGCACTGACAATGCTCGCGAAGTTGTCGTCCATAAGAATGATGTCACTGGCCTCCTTAGCGACCTCGGTACCAGCGATACCCATCGAGAATCCAACGTTGGCAGTCTTGAGCGCAGGTCCATCGTTCGTACCGTCACCAGTAACACCGACGACCTCGCCCAAGCTCTTGAGCTTCTCGACAAGGATCTTCTTGTCCTCGGGTGAAGAACGAGCAAGGACTTGCAACCGGGGAACGACATCGGTCATCTCAGCCTCTGAGAGCTTGCGGAACACGGGACCTTCCATGACGACACCGCCCTCGGAGAGGATACCACACTGCTTGGCGATCGACTTGGCGGTCAAGACATTGTCACCAGTGCACATCTTGATCTGCACACCGGCCTGACGACACGCCTCGACGGCATCCCGAACACCAGGTCGGAGGGGGTCCTCGATACCAGTAATAGCGATGAGACTGAGGTCCTTGGACAGGAAAGAGTAGTCGACTTCGGGCGTGGCGGCGTCTTGGACCATCGAGGCACCCGCAGGCGGCCACTGGGCGAAGTCACGGTAGCAGATGGCAATGGTACGAAGAGACTGGTTGGCGAGCAAGTTGATAGTAGCCTCCGTCTTAGACGCAGCAGCCGAGTCGAAAGCCTTGGTCTGGACAGCTCCAGACAAGTCACCCTCGCGGGGAACATCGACATAGGTCGAGCAAGCCTTGGTAAGAACTTCGGAAGCACCCTTGAGGAACAGCCGGTATCCGCCCTCGCGAAGCTTGACGACGACACCCATAGCCTTGCGCTCGGAGCTGAAGGGGATCATCTGCACAATCTCCGCACGGTCTCGGCTTGTCTTGTAGTTCTCCCATTCGAGCTTCTTGGCCAGGTTCAAAAGAGCAGTCTCCGTCTTGGATCCAACGAAACCGACTTCCTTCTGCACAACGTCGGTAGCCTTCTTCTTCTTGCTGCCGAAAATCTTGGCGAGGAAGCCGACCTTGGCAATGACGCCAGCCTTGTCCGAGTCATCCTCGACCTTGGGCTCCTCTTCAAAGGCAGTCGAGTTCACAGCGATGGAGTCGTTGAGCAGAATCTGGAGGGGACCCTGGACGTGATCGTTGATGTTCCTCTGGTCAATCGTCCAGCCGTCCTGGTTGACCCGGCCCTGGTTCTCGTCGAGGTAGTCAGCGAACTGAAGGTCCACACCGATGGAACCAGCGACGACCTGCATCTCGTTCTGGGTGAGGGTACCGGTCTTGTCCGTGCACACAACGGTAGCGTTGGCCATGGTCTCGCAAGAGCCGAGCAGACGGACGAGCAGGTTGGCCTTGGTCATGCGCTTGGTAGCGAAGGCGAGAGCGAGGGTGATAGCGAGGGGAAGACCTTCGGGCACGGCGACGACGATGACAGTAACGGAAATGACAACTGAAGAGATCAAGCAGAATGGTTATTGATCAGTCTCAGCCATCAGCAGGAAAAGAGATAAGGACCAGTTCCCACTCACGAATCTGGATGAAGTTCTGAGCCTTCTGGTCCGAAGTCCGACCGGGCTTCGTGGCAAGCTGAACGAAGAAGCGAATCATAAGCGCCGCAAAGAGCATGGCACCAGCAGCGGCACCAAGGATAGCAATCAAACCAGCCAAGTTGTTGAGCTTGGCCTGGAGAGGCGTAGACTCGGCGTCCGTGCGGAGAGAGAGCATGAGTTTGCCGTTGAACGAGTTGGGACCGACAGCGGTGACCATGTACTCTCCGTAACCTTCGAGCACACGCGAACCGGAGATGAGGAAACAGTCCTTCGAGGGGTGCTTGGAGCCTTCCTCCTCGGCCTGTTCCCAAGCGGCGATACACTCCTCGTAAGGGATCTTGCGAATCATGTCCGATTCTCCCGTCGCGCCGGATTCGTCGCACTTGACGTTGTGACCGCGGAGGAAGACACCGTCGCAAGGGATGATTTCACCAGGTTCGAGCATGAGGATGTCGCCCACGAGAACATCGTGAACATTCATCAGAGCCTGTTTGCCCTGTCGGATGACCTTAACACTACGTTCGTCCTTCTTGGCATTGAGCTTGGCGAATTGACGTTCCTTCTGGTAGTCGTTCATGGAACCGACGAGATCGACGATGGCGATGGCAACAATGATGGCGACTCCCTCGACCCAGTCTACTTTGGGAGCGGGGCAGCCGGGAAGACCTGGAGGGGGGTTGTCGCAGGAGACGTATTCTTCTGCGGCACCGAAATCCGTGTAGAGACCAAGAGCGAGGGAGACGACGGCAGCGACCGTGAGTAGGATCTGCATGTAATTAAAAGAGAGGTCAGTAAAAACAACGAGGCATGAATCAACAAAGGCACAGGAGACGCACCAAAATCTTGTCCTGGAAAGCGAGCCACATAAGCAAGAGAAGACTCTTACTCTTACGCTCTGGCAAGACATTCCTGCCATAGACGCGTTCACGGTCCTCCTGCGACGCATTGACGTAATCGGGGTGTTGATGAACGTCGACGTTCTCGATGTCCTTCTCGCCAGACGCGGTGCCCGGCTTCTCGGAGACAGGCTCGGTGGCCGACGGGTTGCCCGTGGGAGCAATGTCGAGACCGGTCCGAGGGTCTGAACCGAGCTGAGCGACAAGACCGGTGATACCTCCCATCTCCTTGAGCAATTTGGGACTCTTGGGATCGATGAGGTCTCCGTACTCGTACGGACGACGCTTGAAGGGAGTGGGGTCGACATTGCGAGATCGGTTGCGTTCTTCTTCGAGCAAGGCGTTCTGTGCTGCGATTCGACCTGAGCGTGTCTGAGCCTTGAGACGCTGTTTGAGGCCCTTGAAACCCTTGGCGGGGTGGTTGCGGGCTTCTTCCTCGTCATCGTCGTCGTCGTCATCGTCGTCGCCCTGGTGGATAGGGTGAGAACCCTTCTCGGACGAGGAGAGTTTGGCAGTGTTACCTCGGTCGCTGCTTCCCAATCCTGGGCCGTGTCCTGGGTCGGATGAGAACCCGGCGGATGAACTGACGGAGGGGAGACGGTTGTGGTTTCGGGACGCGGTTGTGGTGGGCGAGTGATCATCGCTGATGACGCTGAGGGTAGGGCTGGGAGGTACTGCAGCGTTGTTGGTGGGGAGATTGCTTCCGAGTGAGACAGTGGGCTGGGAGGGTGACTGTGGTACCTGCAAGTGAGCTGCAGCTGATCCTAGACTGGGGGTGCGACCGTGACTGACGGATGAGATGCTGTAGTTGCGACCGTGTGAAGCTGCGGCTGCGCTGGAACGAGTGGCTGTGGTGTCTGCAGCGGGTGTTGTTGAGATGGCGATGTTGGGTACTGATGGTGCAGTGCTGAGCGAGGCTGATGGAGTGACTGCATCAGCTGTGTTGGATGAGTTGGAGGGCGAGAGACCGACTGGGTTGTTGGAGGGCTGTTGTTGTTGTTGCTGGGCCTGCTCCTGGTCTTCCGTGGTGATGATTGTCGGCAGTGTTGGTTTATCTTCTGCGGACATGGTGGGCGAGTGCTGGTCCCTTGGGGGTGAGGGATGCTTGAGAAGAGAGAGAGGGAGGGAAGGGAAGGGATATAGGAGAGGTGAGTGGATGAGGAATATGTACTCTTGAGGGGGTGGCTGGGGCTGTGGGTGGGTTGTGCTCGTGAGGAACAGAAGGGAAAAGGAGAACACACAGAGACACAAAAGGCGGGATGAGAACAAATGTCGGACTGAACCCCCTTGCTTTTTATATGAGAGAGAGAGGGAGAGAGAGATTCATACACAATTTCAAAACACGTGCGATTGCTTGCGTCTCTCTCTCCGCCTGGCGCGATGTTGTGAAGCAAGGAACGGGAATGGAAAAAATAATTGACCGGGTTTCTTCTTTGGATTTGCACAGCAGCTGATCTGGATTTCCTAACAAGCAGTGAAGCTGTGAGAAGGCACTGCACCAGCGTAAGACTTCAAACACATGCAAGCCAAGCTTCATCTCCAACTCACTCCTCCTACTCCTCCTCCAACCCAGATAGAGCCCATCCCATACTCCACCACATACACCCGCTCTCTCGCTCCAATCTCCAACACATGACCTTCGTTGGAAAGCAGTAAGGCGGTGTTCTTACCTCGATGCGGTCGTCATCCTCGACAAAAGCCATTCCCGCTTCCAGATATCCTTTTGCTCTGCTCAAGATGATTATGATGATCCGCGCCCTAGTCTCACAGCATCCACAAAGAAAAGCATGTTCCCTTTCTCTTTGAAGCGGGAGACGCAGAAGCAAGCAGAGAAAAATGCGGGTGCTTGCGATCCATCGTTCGTCCCGCTGTCTTCCGTCGCTCGCAGTCCACAGGGCTTGCCAAGCAAATTCAGCAAGATGATCGCCGCCCTCACCCGCACATCCGCGACACACAGGGCTGCTGGAAAGTGATGTGCCTGTTTGCTTCTTCCAATTCGACAGCCACAGGCCACAGCAGGTCAGAGCCAAGGTCAAGCGGTGCAAGATTTTATATCGTCCCTGCGTCCCCTTCGAGAGGCACTTTGCACTTTGCTCCGCCCTCTCTTGTAAATTCCCAGACACCGAGATCCTGTCTTTCCTTCCCGGTTCCGACAAATCCTTTGCTTCAGCTTGACACTTCCCTTCGGCGTTCTCCAACTTCCAACCCAGACGTTCTCTCCCTGCCTCTGCTTTGGGCGGGCAGAAGGAACACCACGTTTGCTGGCTTGGCAGGTCCAGAGGATCCAGGTCCACATCCCCACCAACCGCACAAACTCAAACCGTTCTGGAAGTGGTGTGCCAGAACGGGTTTAGAACTGGTCTCCTCTTTGAAAGCACGAACCTCGAGGGTCTCGCCTTCGACGCCTTGCTTCGGCCGCCTTCGTTCCTTCTTGCATCTGCATCCTGCATCCTGCCTGACTTGTCCCAGCAACATCCTCGCCCCAATTAATCATCGCCAGTTCAAGCGTCCAAGCCCCCTCCGTCCCTTCCGGCGGTCGCTGATCCTGACTGGGGATCCCTTTGATCGACAGCTTTGTCCGAGCTCTTTGTCCAACTGGATTCTGCATCTCTGAAACAGGGGATCCGCATAGATGGTGCGCAGACCGCCTCGGAAACACACGTCGAGGTTGCGATCGACCTCGAGATAGAGTGAAAAGAGGGAGAGAGAGCAACAAGAAAGAAGATGAGTCGACCATCATCGTCGCTGCCCGGATCTTCTTGTTGAGACAACGGGTGAGTCAGTGCATGTATGTTGTGTCGCGCGAGCGGCGAGAGGGGCGTTACCTTGGCGCTGCCCCAGGGTACGGACCTATGCATCTCACACTTCACTGCATTTGTTCGCACTCCGTCCCACTGGAATTTCGTACATGTTGACACCTCACCATCACTCCCTCCCTCCCTCCCTCTGTATAAAGCCCTCCCTTCCTCCATCCCTCTCTGTCCCCCCCGGTTCTGGTATCCTACATACATAGCAGGACCAGAAATAACGTACCCACTATCTAACGACCCACTCTCTCAAAGAACGAAAAGCCCGTCCATTCTCCAAGATGCAACTCTCCATTCTGAGCACTTCTCTCGCCCTCCTCCTCACAACCCTCCTCCCATCGACCTCCCTCGCATCCCAACACGAAGCTCACATCCGACACGAGCTCACCCCCGCCAAACGAGCCCTCATCAACCGCGAAGACGCCCTCGCTCAGCTCTCGCCTGCCGTCAGAGCCGATATCGAGGCGCGCGATCCCAGCGAGTATACGCTTTATTTGAATCATGAGTTGCAAGCTAGGGGTGAACGTTTCGTAGGTGGCGGGCGGGCGCATGATGCTACGGCTACATGGATTAATGGACACGTAAGTTTATTATCCCTGAAGGAGTTTTGCATGGTTTGGAGGATAAGCTGATTCCTTTGCATAATTTTCTGTGTAGGGTCCTGGAATTGGTAACTGCGCATCAGGCGTATCGATCACCCTCGATGACGGCCCTTACACCTGGCACGAAGACATCTCCAAGAAGTTCACCGCTGCCAACATGACTGCTAACTACTTCGTGAACGGTTACAACTACGGCTGGTGAGTTTTGAATCTTTGGGCTTCCAATGCGTAATCAGGAATCGGAATCAAGGGAAGGCTGATACATACGAGGGTCGGGTTGGGGCATTTCGCTTTCCTTTTTGTCTCTGACAGCATTTACGACCCGGTCAATGTCGCTGGTCTGCGTCGGGCCCATGCCATGGGCCACCACCACTTCTCCCACACCTGGTCGCACGGTAAGCACCTCCCTCACTCTCGCAATGAATGCTCATCACCCGTGGTCAGAAAGGCAAACTCACCCTCTTCTCTCCCTCCCTCTCAACATCGGATCCTTTCATAGTGAATCTCACATCTGGCCTCACCTTTGAACAGCTCGACAAACAGATCTTCCTCGTCGAAGATGCCCTGTGGAAGATCCTCGGCGTCGTGCCGGCCTTCATCCGGCCCCCTTACGGCGAGTCGAATCAGACGATCGTCAAGTACGTTTTGCATCTAGCCCCTTATCTTTTCTCGTTCTGAGGGGGGCCTAGTAACATATTCAATCATTGAGTTTTGCTGATCCTTTGAGCATACCTTCTTCTCTTCCCTTTAGTTATCTTAACAGCAAGGGATACAAAGTGGTGATGTGGGACACGGATTCTGGGTGAGCTTCCTCCATCGCTCTTTGTTCTTCGCCAAACACAAAGCTCTTCTTCGTCCCTTCCCAGGAACTAACAACTTTTTTCCGCTCTCTGTTGAAACTCAATTACAGTGACGCCGGTGGAAACACTACTGCACAGTCCAATGCTGTGTACAGGGACTTCAAGTCGGGCGAACGTCATCTCGTCCTTAACCATGAGGTCAAGAAGGGTACCGCCGACGTCGTTATTCCTTATGCCCTTAAGCGTGAGTCCCTGCTCTGTTTTGATGACTTCATTCCCGGAAGGGAGACGTAATGCTGATCTCTTCCATTCTCTCCGGGCGGAACAATGCAGACCTGAAGAAGATCGGACAGCCTTCGCTTGGTCTTGACCGCTGCCTCAAGGGTCGACCATCGCCTTACAAAGCTGTCGGCAATAGAGGCACCCGTGATGCGTGAGTTTTGATATCTCTCTCGCTCTTCTTGAAGCAGCGTCTCCGTTTCCTTCTGTTCATAGAGTACTGATCGAGAATGCTGTCATGGATCCTTTCAGAACCTGGACTTGGTCAGTAGGAAAGGATAATGTCCTGTAATTGGAGTCCTACAGTGCTGACAACGTTTCCTTTCTTCTGCTCTTCCAACAGTGCCGGCACCCCAGCTCCCGGCAGATATTAGATGGATTCATTGAATAGGCCTTACTCTCCAAGGTGCACACGCCCGCACCTCCCTTTCCCAGCTCTTTCGTTCTCAAGATCTCTCTCAACTCGGACCTTTCATTCGGGCATGTTACCCTCTCGTAGCTGCTACCTTCGCTCCGACATGGACTCGTTCTCGCGAGAAGGATCCCTTTTTTTTCCCCGACTCCGTCACGAGCTATTTTCACGCAATTCTACGACACGGTCATCACGGCACTGCCGTCCCTTTTGGCAGGACGAGAGATGTCATTCGCAAGGCCATCTCCTCTCCTCTCTTCTCTTCACGGATGTTTACGCAAAGTAGGGAAGCAGGGACTTCTCTATACCTCATATGTACTCTCTCACAACGAAGCTGTTGCACACAAGCCTTTGGCCTGCATATTGCCGAAACGAACAATCTACCGGTCTCCTTCATCGCTTCATCGTTTGCGGCTTTGCGGACAGTTTCAAAAAAGCCCAGCAGGCCTGCTTTTCCGTCTCCTCAGAAAGCACCTTTTAGCACGACCAATAAGGGAATCCTCGGACCTCTTCTTCGGACCGTTCAGCGGTAGCGGTGAGCGGCCGGGTGTTCTCTCTCTGACACGCAGGCGAACGGAAGCAGGTGGTCAGCGGGGCTTGCGACGCTGATGAGGCGCGACTCACTGGCGTTCCCTAACCTCATCTCCGCACGCACGGATCTCATTCTGCTCTCTCAACCGAGGAGCCTGGTAACCGTCCTCTGGAAGTGCAATTGACCGGCGAGAGAGCTGACTATCTTATAAATACCGCAGACTTATCCTCTTCCCCCCTTTCCCATATCCCTTTCTCCTCGTCTTTCCCTGTCTTGTTTTCCCCCCAACCCCTCTTCGTCCTTACCTTCCCTTCAGCTCACGGGCAACCAGATCGTTGAACTCGTCAAGCTCGTTTCGGAGAGGAGTCGGGTCGTGCACAGGCGACGGGTCCTGCCGGTTTACTTTATATCCATGCTCCCAGCAGTCCGCTCCGTCACTCTAGCTGCGTACTCGATCGCACTCCGAGCTGCGGCGGCCGCAGCGCACCAAAGACATCAACACCAAGTCCTCTCCTCATCGTCAGCCTCCTCCGTTCCAGCAACGACGTGCAAGTCGGAGGAGGGTGAGGACGAACGACGGATCTGTGACTCGCTTGCTATTCTCGATCAATTACTCCAGCCGCTCGTTCGGGATGGGGAGTTGTTGAAGACTCAGGAGGGTGGAGATGGTGTTTCCGAGGCGGGTGGGTGCGCTGAGATTCAGAAGATTTTGCTTCGAGAAGTTGGGTTGGCGGCAGAGGAAAAGGAGGAAGCGTGGTTGTTCCGGCTTGAGGTGGATCTGCTCAGTGAGGTCTTTGGGGCCCTTGTTGTTGGCACGGTATGTTTTCTGCTTACCCATTTCGACCTCGTAGGTTCGTGTAATGACTGACTTCTTTGCTGGCTCCCTTCAATACGCAGGTCGCGATGTCAGCACTTCAAGCTGCAGACGTCAGCAGCGACTGGGATCCCATCCTGGTTCCACCACAGTCTAGGGACAACCTACTCTGCCTCTCCTACGGATTGCTGGATCACTACGGCAGAATGGTCGAGGACGATGACATCGTGGTGCGGTACGAGGAAAAGGCCATGACTGAACGTTCCGGGGCGAGGCCGGTCAAGCGTGAGTTCCTCCAAGTGTTACTGCATTGCGCTAGCGCGAGTGCTCTGAGCGTGTTTCCCATTGACTCTACCTACGCAGGAGATAAGAAGACGATGCGTGTTCGATTACTTGCCCACAATTTGGGCACCTCGACTCTTCCTTCTCTCACGGACACTCGATCTTTGGTATCTCGCAACCTTTCGACCATTCCTTGTCGCCTTCGGACTTCCTAATATCCTCTCGGTCTCTGGGGCAACATTCTGCCATCGTCTCCCGGCTTCATTCAGCACCAGCAAGGTCTCTTTCTCGACTCTTGCACGGACTCGGACATCCTTTTGGCGTAATTATCCTTGGAGGATCAGGCCTCTACGTCTCCTTCAAGAAAAAAAGTTTCACAAAACAGAGTGGAATCATCTCCTGCCTTTTCTTAGATACGGACACTTCTCCTTCTCCTCAGCATTCAACGTCGTCAAGAGGTTGGACTGGCCGCTCTACTTCTCTCTCACGCCCTTGCGGAGGCTCGAATCATACCAGGATCGAGCAATTCTAGCCGGGTGAGGGCTTCAAGAGCGCGGACATCCTTCCGACAACAAACCCCAAAAAAAGAATCGCGACTCGGCTTCGGAGGATCAATCATTCAAGATTCGTACATATCACCTTCACATCCATATCAATATCGACTGTAGACGCATCAAGACATTCAACCTTCCACCTCTCCTCCTTCTTCGACCGTCGCTTCGACGTTCGGCTTCGTCGACGCCCGCCTTCGACCGACTCTCGACTCCCTCGACTCCTCTTCTCTCCTCCCCCTCTGATTCTTATGTATTACCGCCCATGCACTCGAAAAAGTCCGTGGTTGGACTTGCTGCATGCCCTTATCCCCCCTCCATGCCCATGTATGCCCCCTCCATGCCTCCAAGCCTCCTCCAGTTCTCCCTTCTCTCTCTCCCTCAATGGCAATCGTCCAACCACATTATGCCAAACTGGTCTGCAGTCTGCTCGGAGCCTTCTGTTTGTGGGCGCAATATCCGCAATAATTTCTCGCTTCTGGGCGAGGTCAGAAGAAAGCTCGAGCTCAGCGAGGGAGGACCACCAACGAAGCAAGGAACATTCAAAGGCAAGGAAGAAGAGACAATATGTCACGCAGAAGCAAGCGCGAAGGTTCGGCGGATTATCAAGAGCTCCCTCTCACAGCAGACGACGTCTCCGCGCCCTCGTCGTCTTACCCGCCTCAGTCAGGTACCGGCCTGAGACTCGGTGGGGGATTGTCATCCTCAAGACGGAGGTCCCTTCTGAACGGACGGAACCTGTGTCGACTGTGTTTGCTCAGTCCTGTGCTCGTGATATTGGGGCTGGTGGCGTGGTATGCTGTTGTGCGCGGGTTGAGGCCTCTTGCCAATCTCTTCACATATGGGACACGACCACTTGTGAGTATATCTTTCATATGGTCGCCATAGCTCTCTCTCTGTCCCTCAGCAGCGCTCACAGACGTTCTTCCTTGCGCTCCTCCTTGGTCCCCATGACATGCTGGAAAACAGTGGGACCATCAGCCGGAAACGGACCCCAACATCTTCATACCCCACTTTTACGCTGAAGGCGTGAGACCGGACGACCAAGCCGCCTGCGCCCGACACAACGTTACCCTCCGGCCCAACACAGCATCTAGCAGCCCACGCCGCCTCATCGACGCAACCATAGTCTCAACCGAGATCGACCTCCTCGAAATTCGGTTCCGCGAACTCGAAGATGTCGTTGATACCTTCGTCATTGTGGAGAGTGAACGGACGTTCATGGGCACGGCTAAGAATTTGAGCTTTGCGATGAACAGGGGCAGATTTGCGAAGTGGGAGGGGAAGATTCAGTATTTGAGTACGCCGGGGAGGGAGTTGAAGCCTGGGGAGGACCCTTTCAATGTGGAGAGGGAGATGAGGCAGGCTGTCACTGATTTCTTGTGAGTTTTCCCACTGTTCGCTCTGTATGATTATGTGCGACTTCCCTTGTAGAGGACGTGAACTGAAGGATTACGCGCATCGACTTGCCTTTTTAGGAAGACAAAGGTACAACCTACCAACACCGACCTCGTCTTCATGTCCGACGTCGACGAGATCCCCGCATCACACAGTCTCGCCCTCCTCAAGGCATGCAACTTCCCCCTACCCATACATCTCCAGCTCCGTCAATTCGTCTACAGCTTCGAATATCCGACGGATTCGCGTAGTTGGCGGGCTCAGATGCATGAGTGGAGGGGTGGTCCTCCTTTGACTGAATATATGCATTCTAAGGCGTCAAATAGAACGTTAGCGGATGCGGGATGGCATTGCAGGTCAGTATAGCTTGAATTGGGCTTGCCAGGCCGTTCTTGTCACTCACGTCCTTTCTGTCCTCCAGCTTCTGCTTCCGCAGTATATCAGACTTCGTCTTCAAGATGTCTGTCAGTACTTCCCACTCTCCCGTCCTTCATCGTACTTAATCCCTTACTGACTCCAATCCTCTTATTTGTCCACAGTCCTACTCCCACTCCGACCGCCTCTTCGGAAACAACAACTATCAGAAGCTTCTCGAACCCGCCGCGATACAACGCAAAATCTGCACCGGAGAAGACGTCTTTGGTCTCCTGCCCGAAGTATACACCTGGGCCGAGCTGTTGTGGAGATGGAACGGGCCTGTCAAGTCGACGAGTGCGGTTGGTGTGCCAAAGGCTGTTATTCAGGATAGTGAGCGATTCAGGTATCTATTGCCTGGAGGGTGCCTCCGAGAGGGATGAGGATGGGGCGGTTTCTTATGCGCATGGGGGCCCTGCCGCGCTGGTACAAAGCGATCACCACAACAGCTCGGACGTCGAATAATCCACCTCAGAACCCAGCTCGGAGCAGGATGACGAGGTAAGCTTGTTCACGACCAGCAGGTTTGTGGTGAGGACCACTTCGATATTCAACTCGTCCGGACGTGGGATCACCTGGCACCTGGTCCTGAGACGCTTGACGGGCCTGGACCAGACCGGACGCGGGAAACGGGCAGCTGCTCTGATTCGGGTCACTGCGCCATCGAACCCTGCCTTTCCCTGAAGGGCATTCGGTGGGACTTCCTGCACTTTCGACGTGCTTGGCCTCTGCTCTGGCAGCACACCCTCCCGGGGACCTGTAAGCGAACGACCACAAGCAAGGCACCGCCCCATGCTCGGACCTGGCACACTACTATATATGGACTTCTTTTTGACGATGATCATTTATTTGCATTCACTGTTTTTATGCGTGGTATTTATGGCGTGTCGATGGGAGGAACCTCCAGATCGGATGGAGTTGGAATGGTTGAAGACGAAGCAGCGTTTTGTCAATGTTTAGCTATACATACAACGGGGTTGAGAAGGTCAAAGTAAAAGTCGTTAAAGAGTTTGATATCTTGATCGAAAGCCAGAGGGCGTTTCGACGGTTTGTAGGTGTGAAGAAGAAGAGCGTCGCGAGGAGTCGAGGTCGTGTTCGATAAGAATCGTCGTGAACCGAATCGCTAGGGTCGTTTCAGGGGTAAGCGGACGCACTGGTCCATCATTACGTCGCAAGTGCGGATGGATGGCAGCCAGGTCCAGGCGCGGTTGGGTTCACCGCAAATCCCTCCCATCCTCAACGGAGCAGTACAGAGTACCACAACGCCAAGAATAGGATCAGATACACCAACACCGCCCCCTTCATCACCGGTCCCGTCAAAGGCGGTGAATCACATCGCTCCCTCTCCCGAACCCTCTCCAACTCCTCATCGCTCAACCGCTGAGCCAGCCGACTCTCCTTCTTCTCCCCCTCCGCTACCAACACCGCTTCGTATCCACCGATGCACTCCTCCATGGCGGCCCACCATGTCCGCTTGCAAGCCATCTCGCGTGCTCGACGGCCCATCTCAGCTCGGAGGACGCGGTCGGCGATCATTTGTTCGAGAAGGGTTGCGTACGCTCGGGCGCAGGGGAGGAATGAAGGGTGGGATGTTGAGGTCAAGTGGGAAAACTCGATTATGGACGGGATGGGAGTGGGCAGACCTGGGCTTGAAGGGTTGGTCAATTTTGAGGAGGTGGAAGTGGAAGATGAGGCCGAAGTCGACTTGCTGTTGTCCTCTGCAACTTCAGCCTTGGCGTCCCGTGAGGCGTCAACTTCTTGCTGGGCGACATCAACGGGCTTGTTGATCTCGAGTTCGTCTTCGGCTTCCTTGGCGGGCTTGAAGATGGCTCCCTTGGAAGCCGCAGTGACGTCAAGGAGAAGTCCCGTTCGGCCGTGGTAGACGAGGTCGCTGGTACCCTCCGCATGCAGTCCGACCACCGGCAACCCACTCGCGAGAGCCTCGAGGACGACTTGCCCGAAAGTCTCAGTGAACGAGGGGAAAGCGAAGACACTGGCCGAAGCATACATGGCCGCAAGTCGCTTGCCAGATTGGTGACCCATAAAAGCAGCGTCCAGGTTGAACTTCTGGCACAAGCGAGTCAAGTCACCCCGTGCCGGTCCATCACCGACGAAGACGAGCTTGGCGGCCGCTCGGACGTGGTCGGGAAGAAGTCGGAAAGCTTCGACGAGGAAGCGAAGGTTCTTCTCCCAGGACATGCGACCGACGTAGAGGATGACGGTCTTGCTATCTTGGTCTGCTGCGCTGAGGACAGGGCGCGCGGAGTAAGAGGAAGATGATGATGATGATGGTTCGGACATCGCGGGTGGGGGTAGTGCGAAGGATCCCCCGGGAAGGGGCGGGATGCCAGAGAGAGAGTCGTACGCCGGTGGAGGGCTGAATTCGGGCGAGGCAGGAAGTGAGGGCGAGTTCATGTTGAGACCGAAGGAAGGCGGTGTCCGGATGAAACTCTCATCGGAGGGTGAAGAAGGGATGCTCGACGACGATGTGGAGAATGTGATGCCGAGCTTGTGAGCGAACTGTACGTCCGCCGCAGAGACTCGCGGTGTGCGCATGAGGGACTCAGGCTTGGGTGTAGCGCCCCATGAGGACCGCAGGTTATCGTCTCTATGCTCAGGGCTGAACATCTCTGGGTAGACACCTCGACCCCAGATGACGACGTTAGAGAATCCTTTGGAGCGCAGCATGCGCCGTGTTGATTCAGAGGGGCAGAAGGTGATCTCGCAGCGGTCGTGGAGGTTGCGCGTAAGGCGCCACATGGTCTTCTCGAGCCAGGGCAGGCCGAAAAGGGTGGCATATGTGGGGAGGTTGGTGTGGTAGGAGGATACGCATGGTACGTCAGGCAACCATTTCTGGACGGCAGGCAGCATTTGAGCGCCAAGCCAGATGGGGTCGACGAAGTGAACAATCTGCGCATGCAATCGCAAGCCGGAGGGGAGGAGAGGAAACAGAAGTGGGCATTCAGCGCTGCTCGCATAGCTTTGAGGGAATGGAGATATGGAAAACTCACGTCTGGCTTGAATTGTTGCAACCGCCGAATGAAGCGCGGCCGCATGAAGTTGAGCTTGAGGCCCGGGTATACGACGAGCGGCACACCGAAGGTACCGACGACGGGGTAAGAGGAGTAGGAGGTCAAGCCAGTCTCGGGACCAAAGACGATAGCTTCGTGACCCTCCGCATTCATGTGCTCGAGCAGCCGGGCGAGCGTGCGGGTGACGCCGTCGACCTTGGGCAGGAAGTTTTCGGTGACGATTGCGACGCGCAGTTTCCTTCGCTTGATGTCGGCTGGGAAGGTCGTAAGGGAAGCTGCGGGTGCGGCGGGCAGGACTTCTGTCTGCGCATAGATAGCGATTGCTGCATTGGCAGTGGAAGCTGACATTGTCTCCGTCATGCTTGAGGATTTTCGCGTCCTTCGTTGGAACTGGGAGGTAGGGAAGGAGGAGAGGGGCAGAAGAGAAGGAGGGGGGGAAGAAATGAGCTTCGCGGGGGGGTCAGGCGTGCGTGCGAGGCTGGAATGCTTGCCTCTCTACTTAAACCCTTTGGGATCGCATGCATGTATGCTCAGCGTCTTGCCGTCACGTTCTCCCAAGATCAAAGACCAGTCAGCCAACAACACAGCAGAATTAAACAACAACATGCGCGCGCCTTTGTCCGCTGCTAAACTCACACCCAAGTCCCGCCCGAGCAGCAGCAGCAGCCAGAATTTATTGTTGGGACTTCTGCTGTCCCCCCACTCGTGTGGCCGTGTTCTTCGTCGACTGCCTTGAACTTTGGCTCAAGCGAAGGTCCAACTTTTTCTTTTTGGAAGCCTGTGCACGTGTTGGTGCCACTTTGGACAGGAGACGAACCACAAGCCGGCGGTTCTATCGAACGCACCGCCAACACGTGCACCCGCGTCAGGCAAGCGCACACGACCCGCGCACCGGTTCACGGTTGGCCCCTGGGGACACACTCTGCCTTGGGACGCCGACCGCCGACGACTGGCCGATGAGATGAAAAGGGAAGCAGGCGGGGGGCTCTCGACAACGCCGTTGGATGGGGCCGTGCGCGAACGTGGTCAAATACCCGCACGAGCTCGACGCGCTAGGCAGTGCCATCGCGCATGATCGGACAAAAGGCAGGAGATACGATAAACAACCCCAATCTTCCGGTCCCTCGTCCCTCCCCACCTTTCCTTGTTCCATGTTCCGTCCGCTTGTACATACTTGGCAGCTGGCACGATAATCGATATGCGACCAACATTCGCCTGAGATCTGAGAAGAAAAGAAGGTTGATCCCTTACTTCGAAGTGATGTCGAAGTGGGTGAAGATAAGGATACATCATTTACAGCTTCCCCGACCCTCCTACTCCCGCCGTTGCCGTCGCGCGACTCGGGATACCCGCCCTGTCCTCAGTTGCGCTGTCCAGAGTCGTTGGCAAGTCGTCGATGCCGCTGCTGACTCTTGATTCGGTTCGGGATGCCTGACGAGCCCTGAGCCAGCTCAGGATGGTCTCGACAACCTCGTCGTAGCTGCAAGGAGAAGGTGTCAAAAACGCTGTTCTCCCTTCGCTTGCGGCAAACATGATGACTCACTGCCCAACAAAGTTGTGGTCCGCATGCTCGACGAGGTGCATCTGCACTGAGCCTGGCCTTCGACCCGCCTGTGAAGTTAGTGCATTCATGTAGTAACCAACGTCCGAGCTCGGCACGATCTTGTCCGCCGTGCCCATCACAAGCAAGCTAATTTGTATGGGAAAGGAGGAGAGAAATTCTCAGCAGAAGACAAGATGGAGAAAGAAGAGAGAGAGGGGAGAGGTGTACGCACTAGTCGGAGTCCAACGGTGCATCCCGCACGTAATCCACGACCGGGAACTTTGCAAACTCCTCCACTTGCGCAGGTGTGATCAGCGCCTCGACCTCCTTGCCTGCGACTTTCGCCTTCCATCGGAAAAATCCTTCAGTCCGGAAGCCCTCCTCATAGATCTTCATCCGATCTGGGAATCAGAAAAAGTGAATGAATACTCAGCTATGTGTCCATCTCCTTTGGACAGATCACGAACGAGTCCTCACCATAGATTTTCTACAGGAAACAGGAAGAACGAAGTCAGCAGGCATGGACACCACACGCTTTTATAAGAAAGACTGAAACTCACTTCCATACGCCATCGCGAGCCCAAACAAACCACATACGACGGAACCTCAGTCTCCTCATTGACCAGGCCCGCACGACGACTCCGTTCCTGCTCAGCCAAGTACGTCCACGTATCCAGCGCCCCACGCGAATGCGCGACCAGGAGATGAACGCGGTAGTTGAAGAACTTGCGGAGGTGGGTGATCACGGCGCGCATGTCTTGAACGTCGTCCTATTGTACAACAGAAAAAGGGGGGGATCAGCGGAGATGAAGAAGGGCGGGAAATAGACGGTGCAAGGCCTACGTGGAACGAGGACATGCTCCATTCGCCTGGTGATTCATGGTTCGCTCTGGGAAATGGGGGAACGTCTACGTGAGAAAGGAGCGCCGACAAACGACCAAATGCAAGCCCACATATATGCGCTCAGTGAAAAGCTCACCGGAAGTCAAAGCGGAAGGAGTCCATGTCGAGCCCCGCTACGAGTTTCTTGTGATATATTTGATCCTACAAAGAAATGCAGAATTCGTTCCTCCTTGTGAGCAATGTCGAGCGAGCATTAAGGCGGGAAGGGGTTGGGATTTGGAAACTCACCTTATGGGCGAGCACACCGTGCAAGATCAAAGCGAGAGGCTTGGGCTCTGGCCGCGCCCTCGCTCCAAGGGCTCCTCCACCAGATCCGTCCTTCCCCACCTCCTCTAGAACCGTATCGCCGACTTTCCCCTCAACCGCAAGAGCAGGGTCCAACACCGCTCCAGCCTCATCCACAATCCCCGCCTCTGAGCGCGCAGGAGGGAGATGAAGTGTTGAAGGTTGGAAGAGGGCGCCGAGTGGGTTGGAGTGGGCCAGGATCCCTACGAGGGAAGGTGCATTGGGTCGGGAGTCCAACGGGATCGAGAGCTTCGTCTGGATCTTGGAGTTGGGCGGTGGGACCGCGCTACCTTTTTGGTCTGCCATGATGAGCTCAGGGTGAAAGGGTAGGGGCAGCAAGGCTTCGACTGTTCTGCGCGCGCGGGTAAGAGGAGGGGTCACAGATGCTTCCTTGGATGATGGTTGGGGACGTCCATGGAGACGAGCTAGGAAGAACAACAGGGTCCGCTCCTTTAAACTTTCTACGGCACCATAAGGTGACCGGCGACCGGTAACACGTTAGAAGCACTCGCAAGTAACTATCACTCAGTCAAGTCCATACAAAGGACTGACGCGCCGTGTACTTCTAGGAATCAGGCAGGAAGTTCAATGCAGGGGAGAAGGCGAGGCGGCCGGTCGCGTAGACCGTGGAGTTTTGATTGGACGTCACAGGGGAATTTTTGGGAACAACAACCGAGATTGGGAAGGTAGACACACTTTGATCCCCTTCTTCCCTTTCAGCTGCCTTTCTCCTCCTCCTGCTCTAGGTTGGTTGGATGTGAACTTGCGAGTGTGGTCGAGTTTACTCTGAGTCCTCGACGAACTGAAGAGAGGAACAATGCGGAGTCAGTGAACATTCGCAGCATTCAGCATGGATTAGGGTGCTTGCTCACCTTGCCACGGATGTCCTTCCATTGCTTCTGCTCGCAGGGAATAGAGAAAAAGGGAGATAAACGGTCAGCCAGGAGTTCTTCGAAGAGAGTAATGGACCTGAAAGGAAGGAAGTGGGAGACACCGCCACGTTCCCTGCGCATCATGCCGATCAACGTCCAAGCTCTTCCCACTGAGAGACCTTAACCCCTCCTCTCCTCGAACTCATAGCTCATCTGCGGCGCGACTGAAATGCAACCGTCTGAGTTTCCGAGGCACCTCAAATGCGAGTGCATATGCTGGGAACCTCCGCATTCAGCCAGCCCCCCCCCCCCCCCCCCCCAACCCCACCCAGAGTCGCCTCCATGACCGACGCTTTCTCCACTCCACCATTTTACTCCACGCGAACAGCTCCAACCTCCATCCCGCACTGTCTTCGCATCTGCTCTTCTCCCACCCTTGGAAGAAGGAAGAAAAAAGGCACAACTCACCCCCTTGTTCTTGGCGTCCCACCACTTGGAAGTCATAGTGTCGAACCCAATAGCGAATCCGAATGCGCCGGCGAATACGGTGCCGACGCTGAAGTGAGGGCGAGGTGAGGGAGGGATCAGCGAAACGAACCAAATGACCCGTGGAGAGCAAAGACTGGCGCGCGCTCGCCAAGTCGAGAGTCCGTGAACTCACTAGATGGAGTTCCGCTTGAAGACGGTTGAGTACAGCTGGCCGGCGAATCCCATGGCGGAAGGTAAGCGTCTGTAAGGCTTTGTGTGTGTGAGAGAGAGAGAGAGAGAGCAAAGAGTAAGTGGGCAGACAGATGGATGACGGGCGGTTGGCTGCTTTCCTTCCTCACTCACTACACGACCTCGCAGACGGAAACGACCGGAAAGGCGAAAGTTGTTTTTTGAAAATCGCGACACTTTTCGAAAGAGCTTTTGGGGTGAAGCTTGGACCTCGAACCCCAACCCCCCCCCCCCTTGCGCTGCTCGTTGTTGCCTTGACCTTGGCTTCAGAGCATCGACTTCACCTCTTCAACATCGCCTTCCAACCTTTACTCACGGCCCTCCCCTCTATCCCTTCGCCTGACGCACCTTGATCTCTGCGGCCCCCCTTTCTTCCTCCCCAGATCTCCCCAGCGAAAGGCGCACCGCAAAACCAAAGGACCAACCCCCCCTTCAGCTTTCCCAACCTACACGAAACGCCAAGGCTCAAGAAAGAGACGCACAGCTCCTATATATACACACAAAAGAATCATGGCATCAGGATTCGTCGTCATCTGGGTGCTCATCGCAGCCGTCATCGCCGCAGTAGCAGGCTTCATCGCCACGCCCAAGGGACCTAACCAAGTGTGAGTTTCTCTCTCCCCCCCCCCCCCCCCCCCCACCTGTCTTTCGATACTTATACTTACTTACTCGGACTCGACTGGCCCGCCTGTTTCTCCAGATTGATCCGAACCTCGCTCCTCCTAACACTCTCATGCTGCTACCTGATGTGGTTCATCATCTTCATGGCCCAACTAAATCCCATCATCCGTGAGTAAGCTCCCCTTCCCAACGACAGTGCTTTAACCACCAACCCCTTAACGAAGAGACTGACGTCTGGGATCCGGTTGCTATCCACACAGAACCTAAGAGAGCCGACATCCGGTTCGACTGAGCGGGTCATGAGGGGGATCGGCAACCCAGGACGCGCTTGGAGGGAGGAGGGGGGATGAGGTAGCGAACGGAGCGTTGTCGGGGGTGCGTCAAAGGGACCGAGAGGCGAAGGTCTCTCCTTCCCAATCTTGTACATAGGCGGTAATGCGCATACCGGGCGTCTCGAGGGCTTTCGGAAGCATTCTTCTACAACTTTCCTTTTCAGCTGGTTCCAGTTCCACAAGGTGGGGGGGGGGGGGAAATTCATGAGAGAGAGAGAGCGGTGAAGTGGGATAATGGGCGAAGAGTACTGCCCCGCAGCTGAGAAGGTCGACATTCGGAAATGATTTCTGGCATTTCGATTTGAGGACTGTTGGAGAATGGTTGGCATATGGGTACAGCGGGGGGGGGGGGGGGGGGGGGGGGGT
>RDSH01000258.1:0-27180 GCA_009428295.1 Tilletia walkeri
TCAGAATAAGAAGGTTTAATAGCTTTATCTTTTAAAAAAAAAATGAAAACTGTGCGATGTGCGTTGTGCGGTGTGCGATGTGCGATGTCCGTTGTGCGAAGTGCGATGTACCGAAGGTGGCCGAAACGGCGTTCCATATTCTCTCGGCCGAAAGAAAGTCTATTAAGCGCCTAGGCCACCTTCCACCTTGCACCATCCCGCGAAGTCCATGCGCTCGTCGACCATCTTCCAAACCTCCCATCCCTCAGAAAGTAAAAGATGTCGGATCCAGCGCGCGAAGGAGAGGCAGAGTCAGGCTCACCACCATCGCAGCTTCCTCCGCAAGAACAGCACCAGTCCATCGAGCCAGAGATCACGCCTCAAGACGAGTTACAACAGCATGTAGCCGAGCAAGAAGCGCATTCATCCTCAACAACCGACCACCACACTCTCACCCAAGCCGAAGAGGTCGGGATGATATCTGTCGCGCTGGAGGATGAGCTAGAAGAAGAGGAAGCTCCTCCGGCTCCTGTCGATAAAGAGACTCCAGCTTCAGTAGAAACGGTCTCAGAGACGGACCAACGCGCACAGGTCAACGGGGTCGAGCATGCGGACGAGCCTGTGACAGAAACCACCCAATCTTCGCCAACAGCTCAAGTCGAAGGTTCTGATGCTGATAATCAGAGCGCACCACCTCCTCCCGAGGAACCAATAAAGCCCGAACCACCAACATCAACAGCACCCGTCCTACCTGCCTCAGCAGCACCACAACAAGCCGCACCCGTACCCGCCGCCCCTCAACCAAAACACTCCCGCTCCTCACTAAGCTCTCTCAATCGCGGCGTAGCAGTCTTCATCATCTCCGCCCTGGAGAATCTTCAATCGGCGCGTGATGCGCGGAGGAACAAGGATCTCAAAGAGACGGCTCAGCGCGCATTGGAGATGATCAAAGCGGCAGCTGCGAGTGGGCCTGGGAAAGGTGTTGCTCCTGCTCCTGCTGCAGCTGCTGAGCTTCCTGCTTCTGGATCATCAGAAGCTGTTGTCGATCCTCGTATCATCTTCGAACCTCTCCGACTTGCTATCATCTCTCGGAGTCCGACGTTGATGACCACCGCACTCGACTGTATTGGGAAACTCATCAGTTACGGGTTTTTCGTTGAGGATCCTGATGAATACCAGACTTCCATTGCGTCTGCTGCGGATTGGCAGAACAACAACGCGGATCTCGAGACGGCTTCTCAACATGGTCCCGTCGACACCGAATCATTGCCCCTCCTCGATCTCGTCACTTCTACGATATGCGATGCTTTCGACGAGTCTGTCGACGAGAAGGCCCAGTTGCAGATCATCAAGGCTCTCCTAGCCCTCGTCATCGGAACCTCTTCTCACATCCATCAGTCGTCCCTCCTCAAGGCAGTCCGGACCGTCTACAACATCTTCCTTCTCAGCAAGAACACCTCCAACCAGGCTGTTGCCTCTGGTTCTTTATCCCAGATCGTCAATGCCGTCTTCAGTGCGAAGCAGGATGAGTTGCATATCAAAGATGCCTTCCTCGTCTTCCGCGCGCTGTGCAAGCTCAGTATGAAGCCTCTGACGGCTGAGAGGTGAGTTACTGGCTTCAAGCACACAGCTATTTACCTTGGCTTCTCTCGTTTTGCTGACTGTCCTTTACCCCCCACAGTGAACGTGACGTGAAGTCACAGGCAATGCGATCCAAGTTACTCTCACTCCAACTCATACTGGCCATCGTCAAGACCCACATGTCCATGTTCACCGACTTGAACGTGCTCATCCATAGCGCGTCGACGGGGGAGAATACGCCCTTCATCCATGCCATCAAGCAATACCTCTGTCTCAGCTTGAGCAGGAATGCGGTGTCTAGCGTCAACCCTGTTTTCGAAGTCAGCTGTGAACTGTTCTGGCAGGTTCTCAGTGGAATGCGGACAAGGTTGAAGGTGTGTTTCTAAAATCCTTTGAACTGATTCTTTAGTGCATAAGAAAAAGCTTACTGACAGAGCCCTGCTTTTTAATCTTCAGAAAGAGATCGAGGTCCTCATCAACGAGATCTTTCTCCCCATCTTGGAGATGCAGAACAGCACGGCCCACCAGAAATCAGTCCTGCTCGGAATCTTGATCAGATTAACGAGGGATCCCCAAGCGCTAGTCGAGATCTATCTCAACTACGACTGCGACAGGATGGCGCTGGAGAACATCTACGAGCGATTTATGACGGTCATCAGTAAGATTGCGTCGAGCCCTGTCAACCTCTCGGGCGTTGGCAACGCGACGGACGCGTCTACGCCCAGCGCTTCCTCTGGGAGAGGTGGAGATTTCCCTCGAGGATCGATCGCGTCCAGTTCGACTTTGAGCCTACCTGTCGCTAGTTCCCTCGATGGAGCCGGCTTTGACTCCGTCTTGGCCAGTCTGAGTCATCAACCGGTCGAGATCCGGATCAAGCAACAGAGTCTTCTCTGTCTCTGTGCTGCCCTTCGTTCGTTGCTCACCTGGGCGAACAAGGGTTCTCTACCTGGCGATAACAGTCTCGAGGTTCCTTCACCGCGAGTCAGTTCGGACAATCGTGTCTCGGAATCTGGTGGAGGAGGGAGCAGCACCGAGTCTGCTGCTGCCATGCTTGAGCAAAGTACCACCACCGAGGGCCCCAGTAGTGCGAATACACCTGATCTGAGCAGGACCCAGACGCCCGATCTTCAATCGCGGGACGACCCTTCTCGCTTCGAGAGCGCCAAGCAACGGAAGACGGTCTTGATCGAGGGGATCCGCTCCTTCAACTTCAAGCCGAAACGAGGGATCGAGTTCCTCCTGAAACACGGCTTCATCCGCTCTCGCCAACCAAAGGAGCTCGCTCGTTTCTTACTCTATGCCGATGGGTTGAACAAGGCTCAGATTGGAGAGTACTTGGGCGAGGGAGAGCCGGAGAATATTGCGATTATGCATGCGTTTGTGGATTTAATGTCGTTCGATCGGTTGAGCTTTGTGGATGCTTTGAGGAGGTTTTTGCAGGCTTTCCGGTTACCTGGTGAGGCGCAGAAGATTGATCGATTTATGCTCAAGTTTGCGGAGCGGTATATTGCTGGCAATCCTGGTGCTTTTGCCAATGCAGGTGAGTTTTGTTTACTTCTCTCCGTTCTGCAGTTTTTGGCTTGTGCAAGTGGGCTGACCTCTGGAGTCTCACTCGTCGGTTGATACAGATGCCGCCTACGTCTTCGCCTATTCCGTCATCATGCTCAATACCGACGCGCACAACCCGCAGATCAAGAACCGCATGACTCTGCAAGACTTCTTGAAGAACAATGCCGGGATTGATAATGGCCAGAACTTGCCGGAGGAGTACGTCAAGACTGTCTACGACGAGATAGTGAACAACGAGATCAAGATGAAGGACGAGGTTGCGTTACCGTCGGTCTCGTCGCAAGCCTCGACTGGTCTTGCGAATGCGATTGCATCGGTTGGGAGGGACCTGCAGAAGGAGGCGTACATACTCCAGACGGAGGGAATGGCGAGCAAGACGGAGGCCTTGTTCCGGACGATGGTCCGTGCCCAACGCCGGATCCACCCACAAGAACGAGCGGCCGCAGAGCAGTTCTTCCTCGCCTCGCATTTCGAGCACGTCCGACCTATGTTCGAAGTCGCTTGGATGTCCTTCCTGACGGGCATCAGTGCACCTCTTCAAGACAGCGACGATGCGGACACGGTCGAACGTTGTCTGGAAGGCTTCCGTGACTCGATCAAGATTGTGTGCATGTTCGGGTTGGAGCTCGAGCGGAATGCGTTTGTGACGACGTTGGCCAAGTTTACCTTTTTGAACAATCTCGGTGAGATGAAGAATAAGAATATCGAGGCGATCAAGACGTTGTTGGGAGTTGCGCAGACGGAGGGGAATTATCTGAAGGGGAGTTGGAGGGAGGTGTTGACTTGTGTCAGTCAGTTGGAGCGATTCCAGCTTATTGGGAATGGGGTGGATGAGCGACAGTTGCCGGAGTTGGGTCGGAGGAAATCTGCGGTGGCTCGAAGACCGACGGCTGCGTCTAAAGCGAGACAGGTCCTTCCTGATGATGAAGTCGTTCAGGCGGGCGCGTCATCGGAAGTCACCGTGGCTGCCGACATGGTATTCTCGTCTACCCCGGCTCTGAGCGGGACGGCCATTGTCGACTTCGTCCAAGCTCTGTCGGACGTCTCGTGGGAGGAGATCCAATCTTCGGGCATGACGGAGCACCCACGTTTATTCTCACTCCAGAAGTTGGTCGAGATCAGTTATTACAACATGGGTCGGATCCGGATGGAGTGGTCGAACATCTGGGTCATCTTGGGGGAGCACTTCAACCAGGTCTGCTGCCATCACCATGCGGCTGTCAGTGCGTTCGGGCTGGACAGTCTGAGGCAGTTGGCGATGCGGTTCTTGGAGTTGAGGGAGTTGCCTGGTTATGCGTTCCAGCGCGAGTTCTTGAGGCCGTACGAGGTCACTATGCGGGCCAACAAGGATTTGGACGCGCAGGAGATGGTGAGTTTTTGATATTGTGGTTCTTCTATTGCGCGCTTGTGCGCTCTGTCTGACTCCACTGCCTTTAACTATTCTTTTCCAGGTCCTGCAATGTCTGACGCAGATGACCCAGAGTCGTGTGCAAAATTTCCGCTCGGCGTGGCGGGCGATACTCAGCGTTCTCGGGGCCGCTGCCAGGTCCCCATCAGGTGAGTGCTCAAGGGTACGATGGGGCGACTAGGTGATGTAATTTTGCTAACCACTTCTTCCCATCTTCTGACTGGGACTCGTAAGAACGCGTCGCTACACTAGCCTTCGACCTCCTCCGACAAATTCATGCCCACCACCTCAGCGCGATCGTTCAACACAGTTCCTTCGCGGACCTAACTGTCACCCTGACAGAGTTCGCAAAGGGCCCACACCAGAAGCTCGCCTTGGAATCCGTCACACTCTTGACTCGTCTCTTTGAGCACCTGCCGTCTCCTGTACCGGAAGCCGTGTCTATCACGCCTTCGAACTCATTACCGCTCGTGACGGCGTGAGGAGTCTCTCTCAAGTGTCAACTTCCCAGAAGGAACATGCAATGCAGATAACTTGTACAGTTGTTCTGCGACAGCTCCCGCGACGGCTTGATCTGAATGTTTGATAGAGCGAGCTAGAATAAAGTCAAGCAAAAGGGCGGGTTGCATTTCAGATTCCCGCCGCGCCTGAAAGCAGCTGCTCCCGGATAGCATCGACAATGGCCTCCTCCACGATCGACCCCGCACTGAAAGCATTCGCCGTGCCGCCAGGAGCGGCTTCGTTACCTCTTGCTTTGCTGGTCCGGGAAGCTTCCGACCCATCGACGTCCATCGCGTCCGATTGACCATTCGCTGAGGCAAGCCTGACACTTGGTAATGGGACGAGCTCAACGCTGAGCCGATAAGCATGCGTGATGGTCGTGTCTGAGATGGGCAAGAAGTTGCGGTTGAGGAGCTGCAGGACGGAGAGAATCCTGTTGATCGTGTGCAAGGAGTTGGAAGAGACTGGCTGGAGGGGAACGGAAGAGACCAGGAACGGATCTGAGAGTGAGCATGTGAGAGTGACAGGGAGCAGACAGCAGATACTCACATCGTTCTGATCACTGTAAACACCCTGCGCATCGATATCTCTGCCTACACCAACGCCTCCGAGTCCGCTGGACTCGGACAAGAAGCGAGCAGAGTCCACACCCACTGCACCGCTAGATGGCTCCTGCTTCGTGCCCTCATTGCGCCCTTGACTCTGAGTAGGATCCGCCGAGCCTGCACTCCGCCTTGCAACCCAAACCAACCCATTCAGCCCAAGCGTGAGCTCAATGTCGGTGCCCTCCACCAAGATGAAATGTGACTTGAGTCTCTGAACGAGCGAGCTCTGAACGCGCGCGAGCGCTCCGTTCCTCAATTTGCCATAGCGCAAACTTCGAGTGTGCAAACTGACCCCGCCATCATTAAACACCTGCTGAACTTCAGCCACCAGCAGATCACCCTCGGAGAAGAAGGCCCGCATCTGCATCTCGTCCGCATCGAGTTTCCGTCGCTGAACACCGCCGGGAAGGTTGACGGAGGAGAGGAGCAAATTGGCATCGAGTCGAGAACGGATGTCGCACTTCCACCGTCGGGCGCCAGGGTGTACGTCCGTGATGCGCGCTACGACAAGATCGCCGACTTCGGGCGCATAGCGAGCGCGCGTGGGTCGTACGGAGACGAGTCGGTTCGTCAGGTGAACTGTTCCGCAAAGCGAGGACACAATGGCTGGAGTCGTAGCATTGGAGCCGCCTGCGCGGACTTGATCCAAGAAGGCGCCGTGTCCGCGCATAAACGAGGAGCTAGAGGCGAGCGGCTGGCCCGTCGTTGCGATGCGTTGTCTGCTTCCAGCGAAGGACTCGGCCGCCTGCTGGTCATCCGTGTACGCAAACTCCTCTTCTTCCTCGAATTCGTCCCCGTTGTCCTCTGCGTCCTGCCTTGAGACGGAGAGGAAGCCGCCTGCGCCTGACCATAGACGGGACGGTCCTGCTGTAATCGAAAAGGTCGCCATTAGAGAAAAAGTTGAGGAGGATGGTGGTGGGAGGACAAGTGAAACAGAGGTCGAGAAGAATGCTGCTGGTGGCTTCCTCAAAAGTGTAAAATCGTTCAAAAGGGAAAGAAGATGGTGGTGGTAGGCAGGGAGAATGTGAAGCTGGAGGTCGGGAAGAATACATACTCATTTTGACTGGGTCCGCCTTGCCTCTGCCGCCTGGCTACATACACCACAACCTCCGGACGTCCAGAGCAAGCACATCAAGAACACCCCTTCTTGCGAGCACACACTCTCATCTTCGCCACTCCCGGACAGCAGGCGGAGCAGTATCAACAGCGCATCGAATGCTTGAACCCGCCCAGCAAGGACGACAGAGCCTCCAAGCAACGTCATGTCCGTGCAACAGCAGCAGCAACAACCCTCAGAGCCAGACCCCTTCTCCCGCGAAGCTCAAGCAAAGCTCTTCGAAGACGACCTCGTCTATCACTCTGGCGGCCTCGGAAATGTAGGTCCTGGCAAGCGCGAAGAGCTCGCTATCGTAGAGCGCTGCTACTACGACCCGCAGGAGAGCGTCGAGCTCCCCACCCTCCCACCGGAGCAGGACCCCGAGAATCTCCATCGCCCTCTCAAGTCTAAGGAGTACGGCATCACATGCTACCCCTCTGGCAAGCGCGCCATCGTACACGAGTCCACGCTCGAAGTCCGCGATCGAGCATTCCAGACCGGAGACCGCTGCAAGCGCTCTGTCCTCCCCACCACGTCCGGTGTCATCCTCAGCGTCACCACGGAAGTACAGCTCGAGCACGTCCTCTCCAAGCAGCGCACAGACTGGGTTCCCGCCTCCGAATTCACGAACGCAGCTCGCGTCTTTGTCGGAGATCACGTCATCAACTCCAACTGGGTCGGCGTTGTCGAAGAGGTCTTTGAGGAGGCCCTCGTCGAGCTGAATAATGCACAGGACGTTGTTCGGGTGTGCGATGTGGGCAGCAGGCTTATAGTCGGCGAGATTGATCCTCTCCGCCTCGTAGCTACCTGGCCCGCCCTCTCCCCTTACGTCAACAAGGGACCTTGCCACGTCGTCGACGTCAAGCAGACCGTCGTCTGCGTCAACTGGCTCGGCATAAACCAGAAGGTATGTTGCTCTTACCTCGAGTTTCTCCGCCTATCCTTCCTGTCCCACCCGCTGATGTCCTAATTGTATGCACACACAGCTCACTCCAGAGCAGCAAGAACACTGCTCAAGACCGGAACGATACTGGACAAACCTCAAAGAGCTCATCATGGCTCGCAATCATGCTTCTCACACCCGTGCGTTGTTGATCGGGCTGCGCTATTGAAGAGCATTTACCCCACTGACGCCAAGCAACTCCTTCCTACCAGATGCTATCGGAAATCGAGTCATACCTGTCGACCGTGACGACTTCCAAAGTGAGTAATGTTTGTTCTTCATTTTGCGGAGACAACTCTCGCTGATGTTCGATGCTGTGCTTTCCCCATCAGAATATGGCATCAAGCCATCTATCCACGGCTCCGACAACTTGGAGCTCATCACCATGGTCGTTGTCTCAACGAGGACCAAGGTCGAGGTGCTCTGGCAAGACAACACGCAGACGACAGAATCCGCAACAGCTCTCATTCCATACTACAACGTGAGTCCGTCCTTGTGCTTAGCGCCAACCTCTGGCTAAATGCTGACCGCTATCCACACACAGCTCGACGAGTACGGCGTCTGGCCTGGCAACTTCGTCGTCTGGATGGGCGACTCAGACAACGACTCAGCTACCTCCAAGCACAAAGTCGGCATCATACAATCCATGCATCCCGAGGATCGCTCAGCTCTCGTGCGCTGGTACGACAACACCTTACCCGAGCGCGTCGAAAGACGGAATCGCGGCGAAGACGTAACAGCTGAAACCGAAGCGGCCGACAAACGCACCGAGACGGAGCTCGTGCCTGTCTTCGAATTGGACGTCCATGATTCTGATTCCGTCGCGTTTGGAGTTCATCGCGGGGACGTCGTCTTCATCTCTGCCCGACCGAACGGATTGGAGATACCCCAGCTGGGCCGGATCGGCAAGCACGAGACTGATTCCCCTGGTCAGACGGAGCTGAAGGCGCAGATGCGCGATCTGGCGGACCTGAGGATGCAGATGATCGATTCGGGCATGCAGCTTGCCAAACGGTACGCGAGGAACTGCCCGCTCATCTTGCCCCGTCCGGGGTCTGAGGCTACGGAGATTGATTGGTATGGGGAGGTTGTGGGCAAGCGGATGGATGGGGTTGTGGAGGTGCGGATACCGTGTGGGAGGATTGTGGAGACTACGACTGATCGGCTTATGTTGCTCAGTGATGGCTTTGAGGACGATGGCGGGGGTTGGGTGGATGATGCACAGTGGAATGGTGCCGCCGATCAAGTCGAGAGGGATGAGTGGGATGTTATGGAGATTGATGGGTTGGACAGCGGGTCTTCAACCGCAAAGAAGGAGCTTGTCGGCGATGAACTTCGGGTCTTCACGACGATCCGAAACTCCGGCGAGAGTGAGTGACGAGGGCTTCGTGTGTGTTCCGTCTCCATGATGACTGACCTCATTTGCTCTTCCTTTCCAGACATTCATTGGTCGAAGTTGAGAGCTCAATGTAACCTTAATCGACCTGCGCTCAACGAAATCCTAGCAACATTGGAGCAAGACAAGCGTATCGTGAGGAGCATAGCGACAAAATCAACGACAAAGCCAGTGCAACCAGACCTGTCCACAGTCAGCAAGAGACAGTCAGAGGTCGATGCCATCCTCGCATCTCTCTTCGCATCCCAAGGCTCCACCAATCAAGGGTCCTCGACAACGCCCTCGCAGCCGCAGACATCCTGCTACGAGACGACATCCGCCTCATCCGGTCCAGCAAGAACCTTGGACGAGCAGAAGGACGACGCTTTTCTCTTTGCACAGCAACTTCCCACTCCAGCCAACGTTCCACAGGTCCGGATTCTAGCGCAGTACGTCGGCGAAGCTCTCATTCGCGCTCAACCTCACCTTTTCGCCGTCGATGGATCCTCCGGCTACGTACACTGCGCGGAGGAATTTAAAAGCGGCGCATCATACGCCCCCGAGTTACACTTGCGCGAACATTCCTACGGTCTAAGCACTTGGGCGATACTACTCCATCATTCCTTCAGCTCGAACTTCCCGCTGTACAATCTCGTCCTCCGTGCAGCCGCAGGAGGCCATCTCTTCCTCAAGCCTCAGGACATACTCAAGGTAACGCTGGGAGTAATGGAGGAGAAGGAGATGGAGGAAGGTGGTGTATATCTGCTCACCCCAGACGCCAAACACGTCTACATCGGGCAAACGCAGAGTTTTAGGGAGCGTGAAAGGGTCTACCTGCGGGATCAGGTAACGAATGAGAGGATGAGGGCGGTGATAAGGCATTTTCAGATGCGGGAATGGGTGAGGGTCATACTTCTGCGGTTGGACGGGATACCAAACTTGGTTCGAAACGTGGTTGAAACTGCAATCAACGCTCTCCTACACGCGAACGGTCAAGCTGGCCTCAACGTCAACATTGTCGACCGGACGGGGACGACTACGACTCAAACCGCGCAGAAGAAGACAAACAATCGACCATCGGCGCAGACGAACCGCGATCGCAAGAAATCGGATCGCAATTACCAAGCCAACATGACGCCGGAACAGCACCAACGTCATGCGGACCGTCAACGTAAATCTCGGGCGAACCGGACCCCAGAGGAGCGGCAACTCGAGGCGGACCAGAAACGTATTCGTAGGGAGAACTGGACCCCAGAGCGGCGACAACACGAACGCGATATCGACAATCGAAGGAAGCGCAAGGCGAAGTTGACAGGTGGATGAGATGCAGTGGTGTTCCCCTTCGCGGAGATCTCCTGTAATAGTACATAAACACACGGGCCAGCGACTTGTTTTCAATTTCACTCGAATCTACTTGAGAAACAATCATAGTGAAAGTGCTCCTGAGCATTTGCTCCATCTTTGCTGCAGGCAATCTCGCCATTGGGCGGCTCGATCTGAATACCCTTGATATACCAACCCTCATAGACCATGATTCGCATCCTGACCTCCGTCTAGTCCAGTCCAATTACCTTCAATCCGGCTTCCACCCCGCCCAACGTACAGCTTCCTCTCGCAAGTGCGTGGTTCGTGCGGTGCTTTGCGGGCTTCCTCGGGTCGATGCGGGAGAAGCTCCTGGTAGATCAAGGCAGAACGAAGATGTGAGAAATGAGAGAGGCATGGTGATATGCCCTGTTCAAGCAGGGACTCCAACGTAGGCGCTCTACTCACTGGAAGCAATGCTCAGCAGTCGTGTGCCGTATCCCGTCCAGCACGTGTACCGTATCCCGTCCAGCACGACATTGTACGGAGCCGCATCACACCGCCATCGATTCCCAAGGATTGATCCTGAGGTTGCAGGACCGGAGAACCATAGCCGCCGAGTGGGGTGACGCTTCCATGTCGCGTCCCGTTCAGAGCACTGGCAGGTCGGAGTTGGCGCGGTGGCATGTGTCCTGCATCGTCCTTGATACGCTCCTCTCACATGTTGTCCTGGCGACGATGAAGTTCGAAAAGGCAGGGTGCGAGTCGAGGTCTTGTCCGTCGTTTGACGTTTCTGAGTATCCACATTTGAAGACGTTGAGCAATGCGGAACATCGTATCCTCAAGTGATAGGAAGAACTCACCAGCATACCAGCAGATCCGACTCTGATGGACCTCGCCCTTGTCCGCGATCTCCGGCCAAATTGGCCTCAGGGCGTCGAAGCATGCGCTCGTGCTCAACAAGGATGTATTCGCGCGACCGTCCTCGGGCTTGTGATGTCCGTCAGTCCGTGTGCTCTCCGCGGCTGCCTTCATTCTTCTCGTTCAGTTGGAGCTCCGTTAGCTCTCGCAAAGCTATATGCAGAAGGGAAGTGTGAGAGTCAGCACAACTCAGTAAAACAAGTGGAAGCACAACCCACAGTGACATCGATCTGAGCCATTGACGGCTTCGAACACTGATCTGGTAGATTGAGACCGCTGAAGGACAGGAAGTCTTCGGATTCCAATGCGATGATACGGGATTCGACAGGGAGCGATGTCGGATCGCCAGAAGCCCAGAGGAGCGAAAGGTGGCGCCGTGGCAGTGCGCTTGCGGCCGCATTTTGGTGGTTCGAAAGGGAGCAGTATGGACGGAGACTGGAGAGAGGCGAGAGCAACAACAAGGTGGGTGGTGCAAAGTCGGAGCAGTTCTGCAATTCTTCCGGTCTTGGAGCCTTGGGGAACAGAAGAGGTCGATAGCATGGTCCTCGATTCGTGTGAGCACGCTGCGTCGCTGATGAGATGTTATCTGTACTTGATTGACCTGTTGAACAGCAAGACCACCACTATCCGTCAAGGCGTCATGCATAGACAGCAGCAGCCAAGGTGTGACACTTCTTTTCTTTTTTTCCCTGCCTCGCACGGCCCTGTTCTTCTTCTTCGCCTGCTTCGAGCGGCCCTTTCTTTGCTGAAATCTGCTTGGCTGAGAGGACGAGAGGAACAGGTTCAATAATTGACAGCTTCATTCTCCTTTCTACTCTTAACTGACAGCTGCATTCGTCTTTTTGCGTCCTTCCTCTCCCCCCCTCCCTTCCACCTCCCTCCTTCTGCTTCACCCAATAGCAGGCAGCAGCAGTCTCAGCCTTCCTTCTCTTCCCCCCCCCCCCCAGATTGTTCCCCAATTCACCCTCATCCACCCCATCCATCACAACCTCCTTTTCGGCTTCCCTCCTCCATCAGCCTACTTTTGTGTCGATCCAACCGGAGTGCGTTGCCTGGCTCAGCTCTTTGCTCTCCGACGAAGTCTTCCTGCAGTACCGGCCTTCTGAGTGACTCCCTTAACCGAACACCTCCAAGGCCGCATCATCGACAGAGCGCCTCAGCACCGCACCCTCACAACCTCATTGCTGAGGTCGTTGCCCGTCTCCAGATTGGCGACAGTGCGACATCGACCTTGGCGCTGCCGATTCGCAAACGGATCTATCTCATAGTCCGCTGGTGACCCTCTAGCACCACTCATCAACGATCGTCCTTCACTCCCGTCAGTGGAAAGCATCAGCAACAGATGCGGCAAGATCGAGAATAGAGTCAAACATGCCTCCACGGCTCCACCCCTATAGCCCGGTCTTTCACCGCCAACAATGCTATATCTCGTTCACCACCTGACAACACCAACGCCAACATACCGACGGACGAGATGTTCTCTCCCAACCCTCCCCCGAAACCACGTCCACTCCTTCCAGCCGAACCCGACCTCTCCCCACTCGCATCCAGAAAACCTCTCCCGTCCATCTCGGCCACGGCGACTCGGCCCACCCACCACGACCGCCACCTCCGCCACTTCGTTCTCACTCAGCCGCTGCTTACCTGTCTTCTTCAGGGTTCTTTGGCAGTCCCATCCCTGCGACTCCCGGAGCCAGATTGATACCCTCCCTCACCTTTGAAAAGTTTGGTCAGCGAACAGGACAAGCATGTTCTCAAGAATGTCGGCGAAGTCGAAATGTTCGTTCATCGAGGAATAGGTGGTCCTTACATGTTCTCCCAAACCAGCCGCAAGACGTTGAACGACAAGGCCGACTACTATTTCCAAAACTTCTCAGGCAAAGACCGGTGCTGGCGCGAGACGATGCGGTTGACTGCTAAAGCTGTGTTGAGCATTTCGGACATCTAAACTGTGGTGCTTGCCTCATGCCTCATGGCGAGGTTGTGGGCAAGTTGTACCTCCCAGTCAAACGTGGCAAAAAATCAACGCATTTGACAGGATTCGAACCTGCGACCCGTTCCATTACGACGTAATCGGAAAGAACAACTCTAACCACTGAGCCACAAATGCTTGGGATTATGCTGGCAAAATCACCAAAATAACTATGGAGCAGATTGTATAAAGAGAGAAGGGTGAAGCTGTAAGGGAAGAGTAGAAAGGAGAATAAAGCTGTCAATATTGCTCCAGCGCATCCCCATCCGAAATGCTCCTTCTGCTGCGTAGCCTCCCAGTGTCGGGGTCGGAAGCAGTCGCTCTGGCACCTTGGAAAACCAGATGTATTGCAGTTGTATCTTGCAGCCATAGGAGTCTTGGCTCGTACCGCGCCGCTAGCCCGCCTCACTTCGTCGCCTTGCCCTTGCCCTTCACAGGCTTCGCCTTTGCTTTCTGTGAATGACAAACGATGATCGACAGTCAGCATGGAACTCGACGAAGAGAGCTGAAAGGTAGCGACGGGTGACTCACCTTTATTCCCTTGCTCTGTCGCGTCAAAAAGGTGCAGAAAGGTCAGCCAATTCAGCCATCATGTGAAACTGGTCTGCGCTCCATGCTCACCTTCGATAGGTCAATCTCGATGTCGCTGTTGTCATCAGCATCGTCGACCTCTTCGGCCTCAGATAACTCCTCCTGCGACGGACGAAGAGTATCCATTGTCAGATTCGCAACCATCAAATCGATGCACTGAGAGGAGCGACTCACCTCGAAGGCCTCCTCGACATCGGGCGCCTCCGCCCCCTTGAGCGGCTTTGCCTTTGATATGTCGAAAGTTTTGATGAATGCCATTGGGCTGTGTAAACAGAAAATGGAAGACTTTAGCAAGGAAGAATAGTTGGTAAGGCAAAGTGAGATTTAGAGACTCACTGTGTGCCTGCATTGTACCTGCACGAATCCAGAAGGGAAGATATAGTGAGCATCAACAGTCTGTGAGCTTGGCAGCAAATGCAGCACTCACTTCCTCGTGAAGGCGGCCTTGGTAGCAGAAGGAATCTGCTTCAAGGCTGTCTCGCCATCGTGGCTTCCGACACCAAGCTCAATCACCGCATCGCGATCCTCGATTCCCAGGTAGTAGTCGTCCATCATCTGAATCACCTCGTCAATACCTTCCTGAAGAACGCCAAGCGATCATCGTCAGAATTGAAACTGGCCATAAGATTTTGAAGCAGAGGAAACTCACGCTGTGATCATCAACCATCGGCTTTGTCAGACGCTGCCACAGCACTGGCTGGTAGTCCTGGCGCAGCTCCTGCTTCGTGCTGCAGCCACCGAGCGTAGCGAGTCGCATCCGTGACTGCAGGTCAATCACGTTACGACGCAGACGCATCCCCCTCGAATTTTGGCCCAGCCAACTGCAGAAAATGATGCATGTAGGTGTCAACAAGTGCACGACGAAGAAGGTACAGCCAAAAGATTCGATAACTCACGATGGGAAACTTGGGAAGTGCCCACTCATCTGGCCGTACATGAATGACATCGGGCGCACGCAAGAGGCAATGGCATGATGAGGCATGAGTGACCAATGTTGATCACCACTGTTGGGCACAAACGGCCAACGTGAGAGAAGCATCAGTCAGAAGAAAGGACCCTTGCCAGCAGGTCAGCACCAAAGCGGATCTACGCACCCTCGGATCATACCGTCCAGCACATCCCCATCCGAAATGCTCAACGCAGCTTTAGCAGTCAACCGCATCGTCTCATAATCCTTCAACCTCTGCGAAGCCTCCCTGTTCGCCAGCACCGGTCGTTGCTTCGCATAGTTCTCGGCCACCATGAGCGGCATGATGGAGAAGTCTTGGAAGTAGTAGTCGGCCTTGTCGTTCAATGTCTTGCGGCTGGTTTGGGAGAACATGTAAGGACCGGCTAGGTCGCTGTAGAGCGAGAAGGGAGTGTGGATGCCAGGCTTGGCGTTCGCGGCGCCGCTGGGTATAGATAACAGAGGTTCTTGAGTCAGGATTGGCAAGGGTCTGGAGAGCATTGTCGTCCGTCAGCACTTACAATGCCTTGGCCTCGTCGAAGGTCATCGAGGTGGACGACAATTTCCACGTCGACAGCATGTTGATCACCAAGCGGAGGTCGCCTTCAGCGGCCTCGATGAGCTGGTTCATGACCTCTCCCGGGATCTTGATGCCTTCTCGGTGGGCAATCGTCATCATACGCGACAGAATCATCTTTGTCTCGGGCCTAAGACAGATGCGGATGAGCCAACGAATCGCATACACACGGCAGCCAGGTTCACCGAACTCACTTGCGGAATGGCATACTAAAGCAAGTACGTTCGAACGGCTGCATCTTCTTGTTACGCTTGTCATTGCAGATGCAGATGATGGGAATCTGGAGGATAGATCGTCAGCGATAAGTTGAAAGCTCATGAACGCTCAGTGGACTCAAGAGGCTTACTTTGGTCTTCTTGATAAGTGCATTAATCGCTCCCACTCCTCCACGATCACCTCCCGACATACCGTCCACTTCGTCCATGATGAGGCACGTCCTCGGGGTGATTTTGATTCCCCCGTTTTGGGACATGTTCATCGGCTGTTACGGAAAATATGTCTGAGGTGAGCACCCAGCAAACGGAAGTGAGTTGAAAGCCAACGAGGCTTACCTTTCCCTGCAAATAGCTCTCCAGGTTCGCATTATCCAGCGTATCCTTCAGACTCATCTCGACCAGCTTTTTGCTCCGCGCGTCACTAGCATTGAGCTCAATGGGATCGAATCCCTCAAGCTTGGCCACAAGATGCGCCGTCGTCGTCTTGCCAATGCCGGGTGGGCCAGAGATGAGAACTGCTCTGAAGGTTCCCATAGCGTCCTTTCCTGGCTTCTTGAAGCCAGACTTGAGGCTGACAGGCCTATGGAGCGAATAGACGAGTCAGCTTGGAAAAGTCGAAAGCTACAGGAAGACCAACAGTAGCACTCACCATGCGTTGAGCCACTTTTGAAGCTTTTCCACTTGGGTTTTGTTCGCAACAATATCCTTCGTTGAACGCGGCGCATATTTGACAGTCCAGAGAGCTCCAGGACTGAAAGACATAGAAAAAAGGTCAGTTCTCCGACAACACAGCAAGAGCAAATGCAACACAAGCTCAACTCACTCAATCTTCGCCGTCTCCTTGTCCAACTTCTTCGCCGCCTCCTTGACCTTGGCTTCCTCCTCCTTCAACTTCTTCTTCTGATCAGCTGTAAGCGGTGCCGATCCGCGGCTTCGGATCAATTCGAACAATCCGTCTTCGTCGAGCGTTGGCAACTTGTGCTTCTCGATCATCTTCTTTTTGGACTCTCCTGGCTCGAGGCCCACGACCACGTATGAGGTCTTGGAGGAAGGTCCCGACGTGACGCGCCTGTGAGAATCGGGAATCACGTCTCGTCAGCATCATATCCTTCAACGTTCTCGGAGCAGTCAGAGAAGATGGCGAAGATACATACGCTCCGTAGCGGCGGACAAGCTCTAGTGCTTGTTCACGGTCGAGTGTGTCGAGCTCGCCGGTGAAGACGAATGTGAGACCATTCAAGCAATTTGGCTTGCCCTCAGGCAGTGGCTTGGCTCCTGGGTTGGCCGGTCCTGCGCGCGGCCCACCTTTGAAGGGGAACCTGCGACATGGGATGAGAAAGAAAGTCAGCGTACAAGCAGAATCTGCATTCGAACGACCAGTGTACTGACTTTGCCTTAGGCTTCTGCTCTGATGGCTCCTCCTTCGCAGCCTCAGCAGTCTTCTTTTCCGCGGAGGCTTTCGAAGCTGGCGCTGAAGACGCAGATGTCGAGGCTTTGGTAGCCTTCGCTGGCCGCGCCGGAGACTTTTTCTGAACCTTTGCCTTGGGCTTGGTGTCCATCTCGAAGTCGTCCTCGTCTTCGTCTTCTAGGACACGTTTCTTCGCAGTTTTCCCCTTGGGTTTCGTGTCCATCTCAAAGTCATCGTCATCATCTTCGTCGTCCACCACGCGCTTCTTCGCATTTTTCCCCTTCGGCTTGGTATCCATCTCGAAGTCATCGTCATCGTCTTCGTCGTCAACTACGCGCTTCTTCGTACCCCTTGCTTTGGGCTTGGTCTCCATTTCGAAGTCATCGTCGTCGTCGTCTTCCACCACGCGCTTCTTCGCACTCTTTGCCTTGGGCTTGGTCTCCATTTCGAAGTCATCCTCCTCATCGTCTTCCACCGTGCGCTTCTTTACGCTTGTTGGCTTTGGTTGTGCGACGGGCTTGCTGATCGGTTTATCATCGTCGTCGCTCTCATCAATGACGATGACATCTTCGTCCTTCCTGGGTTTGGCAGCTGTTGCTTTGGAGCTTCCTTGCGAGGAAGCACTTGTAGCTGATTTGGTTTGGGATGACGACGATGGTGCTGAAGTCTTCGCTGGAGTCGCCGTCTTCTTCGATGGTGATGCTGAGCTGGGCTTTGCTGATGCGGCCTTGCTGAAGTAGTTGTCCAACCGATTCTTCTGTACCGGGGGCTTAGTGCTCGCCTTCTCTGTAGTACCGCTGCTGCTGGAGCCTGCGCCCTTGGTCGGGGTGGAGCCTGTCGACTTGCGGGGCGGCATCGTGTCCTGTTGCGTGCGGAGTGGTGGAAGTGTTGCTGTTGGCCGATCACTTGTCTCTCCCCCCCACCATAAATGCTGACGCGCTTTTATGAGTGACGTTTTACGCGACGCGACTTTCTTCCCGCTTCTCTTGTCGGCTGCTTGTCGACTCTCACTCACTCACTCATGCCTTCCCCAACCCGTGCACCACTCATAGCAAGCGCATACATTCACACATTCCCACGTTGACACGCATACAAGACAGCGGAAGACAAGAAGCGATGACGGTCACAGTGTCGGTGCGGCCCGCGAGCTCGTCCTTCTTTGCGGGCGAGCACTTCCTGTGCTTCATCACATTCACCAACACCGCCGCCCAAACGGAGGACGAGAGCGCGCACATCCTCTGGTCATTCGCACAGCTCTCAGGCTCCTTCCAATTGGACGAGAGCATGATCAAGCCCGCCGAATTCAACGCATTGAAACAGCGGTTGCTAGATCGCTCGGGTGCGGCTGCCTCAGGCGGCGGCGGCGGCGTCTTCGGTGGAGGCGACCTTGGTCATGACTTTCAGCTCGACATAGATGAGCGCGTCGGCTGGGGCGCATACCTCAAAAATGCGCTCACGGCTCCGGTCTCGCCCAGCGTCAGCAACTTTGGTCTCCACACCCCTAATGTAGGCCAGGATTGGAGCGCATCACCGTCTCTCAACGGAACCCCTCGCGGCGGCTCCAGGCATGCGTCGTCAGCATCATTGGCAATCCCATCTAGCATATCGGCGAACGGTCTGGCATCTTCGTCTCCCATCATCGGTCCAGCGAGCCCTTCCCTCTCACGTAGAAGAGTGTCGCACAAACGAACAGGATCGACATTGCAAGACGCCCGTGAGCGCACACTCTTGAACCGCAATATTCCCACCCTCAGCACCCCGCCCAGTATCCTCTTCGTCGATCAAGTACTGTCTCCCGGCGAGAGCAAGACTTGTGCGTATGCGCTTCGTATTTCAGAGTGCAGTGCGGAAAATTCTTGTGCCGTATGCTGACTCCACATGCTCTTCGCTTAAAGACTCCTTCCGTCTCCCGCTCCCTCTCGATCTGCCCCCAACTTTCCTCGGCAGGTCGATCCAATTCACTTACAGCTTGACGATCGGTGTCAACCGCTCTACCAGCTCTTCCGATAGCTCCGTCTCACCAGCATTGAACGGACCCAGCGGGCCTCAGAGCAAGCTTTTCAACGTCCCAGTCCGACTCTACAACAATGTCGCTCTCCCGCACGGCGAGCCTGCGTTTTGGGACCTTGGCAATCCTGTCATCAAGGGGAGGGATGAGAGTATGGTGCAACACGAGCCTGATGGCCCACCTTCTTCACTCTCCTCCGGTGACGCGTCCTCGATTGAAGCACCTGCAGGGCCACCTGAGCCGCAAAACAGTCAAAAGGCACCTCTGAGTCGCAGATCGTCCGCTGACCAAGTCAAAAGCGAAAAGCACACACTCGACCTCCAGAACTATGCCCGGGCTCTTCTCGGTCTCCCTGAGGAAGACGAATCTACCCAGGATCAGAACGGGTCCGAGTCCAATGGCAAATCGCTCACCTTGGCTCCTCGACCGAACCTCATGCTGAGAAGGAGGAGCTCGTTAACGGAGATCCAGGCTGCGGAGGATGTCGAGTCGCACACCTGTTCGTCGGCGACTGATATCTTGGCTACCAACTCTCCCAAGGTGTCGTATGATATTTCGAAGGATGGCAGCATCGCGGCGGTCTTGACGCTGGTGCGCAGCCGGTATCGACTTGGGGACACAGTGCAAGGTGTCGTTTCTATGAATACGAAGGGGGCGTTGACCAGAATAGTGCGAGTGAGTTGATTATCAGACCTGGCATGTTGTTGTTTAAAAGGAGAACTGTTGCTGACCTGCGAGTTTTCACCCCGAAGGTTGCGGTGACTCTGGAAAGTCATGAGGACATCGAGCCTACTCTTTCGACGGTTACACCGGTGGCGAAGTCGATCAAGCTCACTCGGGTAGTACATGCTGAGCATCACGAGAGCACGCTCGACAAGGGGCGTGTTCCTTTCTCCTTAAGTATCCCAAGCGGTGCCACCCCAGACTTCAAGACGAGCGCAGGTATGTTTCCTAGCCCCTCGGCTTTAAGTTCGTCCCCATAAATTATCGTCAACTGACTCCCTATCTCTTCTTTCCACAGTCAAATTGAAGTGGACAGTGAAACTGTCATTGCTCACCCTTGCCAGCATCAAGAACCCATCTTCCACATCACTCGACCCAAACTTACCCCCTCTGCCCGGCACACCATTGACCGGAACCCTACCGCCCTCCACCCCAGGCTCGACAGCCCCCAGTACACCCTCCACACCAAATGTGCCCCTCAGCTCCGCCTCAGAGACAACGATGGCATTAATACCCCGTCTACCACCTCCACCTCACGTCATCCCCTCCAAACCTGATGGCTTTGCGCTGTATCACTCTGCATGGAAGGCAGTCAAGTATCTCGCAGGACCTGGGGTAGCCTCTTCGGGCAATCCGACGATGTTGGCTCCTGTCTCGCTGGAGCGTCAACGGAAGCGGACAGACATTGCCGGTGTGAAGGCTGGGGAGGAAGAGGAGAAGAAAACGACAGAGGAAGATGGGACGCCTACGAGTACGGCGCCGCCTACGAATTCGGGTCCTACGATTACGACGACGGAAGAAGGTGATGCGGCGCTGGACGAGGAGAAGGTGACATTTTCGTTTCGGGAGATGAAGTTGGAGTTGCCGCCTTCACCGCCGCCTGCGTTTGCGACGGAGACGAGATTGGAGATCGTGGAATGTGCGGTGCCGGTTCGGATTTTGCCTAGTACGACCAACTTTGCTGTTGGCGATTTCGTCTTCGAGGCGTGATCGGTCACTCTTCACCTTGTTTTCTGCCAACATATGCGAAATACTAGACATCATACGCGGACGGTTTGCTGTATCATGCTCGTCTCATCAGACTCAATAAAAGCCAGCGAGGGTATCGGTCGGACTCCTTATACGAGGCAGACAAATTACACAAAAGCGGCTGGCTTCTTGGTCATTACGTTTTTCTCACGCTAAGTCTATGTGTTCAAAACGTAGAGAAAGGAAAGAAGGAAAACGTGTCCATGGCTCGTTGCGGAAAGATATTGAAACTGATCACTAACGTCTAAAGAAAACAACTGTTTAAGAGGAGTGGGACTGGAAAGCAGTGGAGAGAGGGAAGAAAAGGCGAGACGAGAGCGTGAACAGTAGGTCAAGAGGGGGCCCTTCCTCTTGACTGTGCTGTGACATCTCGTACCCAATTCGAGACAACTCCCTCCGAGTGTTTCGCAGAACGAGAGGTTATCTAGTCGACGAAGTGCCAGGTGATGTCGAAGATGCCAATGTCCAAATCCTTGAAAGTTTGGAAGAGGCCTACGGACATGTCGAGCTGGTAGTGGGCGCAGGTGGGGCTGTGGAATCGCGGGAAATTCGGGTTCAGCAGACCGCCCAAGAACGATCGATCTATTGCGAAGGGCGACGCCCTACCCCTCCACTCTTTCATCCCGAACAAAACTCACCAGGAATCCACGGCCTTTGCGTATTTTGTGATCCCTCCAGCCTCGATCTTGACCGTCCGGAAACAGTTCTCGCGTCGCCAGAACGGCAAGGCGACGATGGAGTCGTAGTCGTTGTACCTGAGGTAGGCAAATACCATGGAGACGAGAGTGGAAGTATATAAGCTCACTAAGTCCATCCCCAAGCCTTACAAGTCCCGAAGGGGACTGAACTCACCATCCCCCACACGCGACCTCAAGTCCATCAAGGGTGAACCAGGTCGCTCTTCCATGATGAATAGGGCCACCTCTAACCTCCAAGTCGCTCCCGGCCGTCACATTGTCCGAGGAGCGAGGAACTTGCACTTCCGTCGGAGCTGCCGCACTAGGCTGGAAGAGAACCGAGGCGAACGTGATGAAAGCCGCGAGGAAGTAGATGGCGAACTTCATCTTTTTGATAACGGGTCGAGATTGGGGAAGGGCTGGAAAAAGGTTGGGAACGGGAGATTGAGGGGGGGATGTTATAAGAGATTACGGAGTAAACCTGCCTAAGCTGCAGAAGGAAGGGGCAGGAAGAGAGGGAGAGATGAGCTTGAGGCGAGGGTCAGGGGGGATGGGCGGAGTGAAGGAATCTGCGCATCTCTCCCTCCATCTGGGCACCGCGGCCGGGCTTTTTGAACCTTTTGCTCATGAGGTTCGACCTCTTCCAACTCATGAGTCGTCCGTAGTCCATCGCCTCGGTCGTGTGAAAGGGTTGCCATAGGGCTCAGGAAAAATGATAATGAAAGTAACGGAGGTGTCAGAGGTTCACGCGCATAAATGCAAAGAATCCAGGTTGAAATAGGTCTCAAGATGAAGCATGACGAGGTCAACATACCATCCCCGTTTCGTTGGGCGTCCTTTGCGTGCTAAGTCGGATCCAGAGGCTCGGATGTAAAACTTGTAGGAGGGTACCTGTCACTGAAAAGCACCGGAGTCAGCAGAGTCATGGCTTGATATGATAGTCAGCAGCAATTCGAGCTACCTCCGCTCAATCAACAAACCGCTCCGTACCCCCCAAACTAAAACCTTCCTTGAAGCTTCGGAAGATCCTGTTTCACCTCCCACCGCCGCCAGACACAACCCCTCCGACCCTCTCATTCCATGGAACGGACCTGTTGGAGCACGAACGTGAACGTGGGACGTTGACACGGCAGACGTAATCCAAAGCGTCCTCGGCGTTCCATTCCAAACAACGCCATCGGCCTCTTCACCCCAATCATGACCCGCGCCCCGCTCGGAAAGCTTTGCCTCCATGGTTCCTGGCGATAAGGCCAAGAACCCCAAAACGGGGGGCGAAGTGTGGGGCTACGCTGCTCCCAGCGGCACTTCCTTTCGGTAACGAAGGCCGTCACAGGGCGTATCGTACGGGGCCTCTCCACGACGGGACCTGGGCGGATGAGGAAGTTGCGAAGTGTGTATTTGACGGAAAAACTCGAGGGAAGATCGCCGAGATGAGATGGACAGGAGGCTGATTTGGGTGGCAGGTGTAAGTTGGCGCGAAACGTGGTTGCTCCCCGACGATGATGAGACGGAACCGGATCATGCACATGGACTCAAGCCAGCCCTGAGACGTTGCATGCACCGTTCCTAGATCTGACCTGGGGAGAGATAGGAGAGAAAGTAAACACCGACCGACCCGCTGGAACTGGAAAGACACAAAAAAAGAAGTCGTCAGCGTTCCATGGTAAGGATCAAAGCAGTGAAAAGACCAAGAACAAATTGAGTGAGTGAGTGAGAGATCATAGTGAGAAGGAAGTAAGGTACAGAGATCGAGACACAGGAAAAACGTAGATGTGGAATCGTGAAGTTGACGCAGTCGTAGCGCCTTGCGACCGTAAAGGCCCAGGGATGCTGGTAACGTGTTCGGGTGACAAATCTGCCTGAGAGAGTGGGGTTGATGTCTTGAAGTCTGGCGCGATGTTGCTGATTGTGAAATGTGCATGTTTGGGTGTGTGAACACTTGGGTGTGTCGCTACTTGATACCCCAGTACGAAGGGCTTGTGGGAGAGTTTGAAGGCTGGTGGCTGCGGTTGAGACCTTCGATCGATCGAAACGAGATTTGATGACCATCATATCGTTCCTCCCAGATACGGAAAATCGCGTCGTCGTGATCATTGCCCATTTGAATGTGCCAGGAAGAAGGGAGAGGGAGAGACCGAAGTTGACTTGGAAGAAGATCGAGCTATGTACTGCTTGAGACACAGGGCAGAACTGGGGACCTTGAGCCGGGGAGAAATCGAGAGACTCCGACCGATCCCTTGAAATCTTGATGAAAACCAGTTGCGCTCACGCATTCCCGTTCAGGCGTGGCATGGGAGGAACGGGAGGGATGACACGCTCGCCGTTGCTCGGAGCCTGACCCTCCGTCGCGCCAACAATCACCTCATCCTCCTCCTCCTCCTCTTCATCGTCGCCCTCCTGTGCAGCAAGGGCAGCCGCAATGCGCATCGCGTCCGCTTCGTTTCCATAATGCTGGTTCCTCTTCGCTGCAAAGGCTGCGTGTTTGGCTTTAGCTGTAAAAGTAGAGCGCAGAGAAACATCAATTCAGCTGTGCTTGCTTGAAAACGAAAGAATAGCTACGCCTCTGCGCGTACAGAGGACCGAGAAATACTTACTCTCTTCATCCTCCTCCTCTTCCTCCACCTCATCTCCAAGATCCTCATGCATATCTCGCTCTGCGCGAGTCGCCTCCCGAGGATCCGCCGCTCCACCGCGGGGCAAGCCAAAGCTCGGAGTGCGACTCGACGTACTACTGTTCCTCGATCGAGACAGAGTCGCCGATTCAGGAGCGGTACCCAATCCTCCACCTTCCAACTCATCCACAGCCATATTGTCCGTTGCGCTGCCGTCCAAAAGCCCAAGGCCATCCCTGCCAGCATTAACTTCTGCGGCCGCTTCAGGAGCTACAGCTCCCCCGCCATTTGCGCTGTTCACAGATGTAGAAGATGGCCGACGACCGAGCTGAGCATTGGCAAGCGTGTTCCTGGCAGTAATTTCCGCGGAGGAAGCCGTACTTCCACGTCGCGAGCCCGAGCTGGAGCCAGAAGGAGCGTCCTGGGAAGTCGAGCCTGCGGGGAAGTAGGAAGCAGAAGACGAGGACGAGCCGCTGTTGTCACCGCTGTCGAGGGAGAACGAAGAGGGGAGGTCGTCTGGTGCGAGATTGGCGCTGCTGACGAAGGGTGTCTTGGGTTCGTCGATGGTCATGCGCGTCGTCTGTTCTCTCTCGTAGTCGTGTAGCGCAAGATTGCCTTCGTCCCATTGCAATCTGGTTGGAGTGTCACACGAGCAGGGGGCGAAGATGATGTGTGAGCGCTGTTTCGTAGTGCTCAAAGGTGCAAGGAAAGAAGGGAGTACATACCGGTGCTGTTCTGCCTCAGTCTGTGCAGATGTTTCCATGGGAGTTGTGGTGTCGATCATGCTTGCGTCGACAGAGACCTGACGGGAGGATGAGTTCTTGAGGATGCCCTTAGGTCGAATGGAGGTAGCTGATGGACGCCGCGCTCCGCCCTCGATGCCTCCTCCGCCTGGCTCCAAGCTTGTGGGTGAGAGCATTGGTTGATCGCCTGCTGACATTGTTTCCTTTCCTAGAATCTGTGAGGGTGGTTGCTGGGCCAGGTTGTGGTGGAAGAAGAGGTCGCCGCAAGTAAGAGAGGGTCGAGTGGGGCACAGACTTTCCATTTCCTTCCAAGCAAAAACCAGCGAAATACACTTCCTCAGAAGCATGACATCATCCAGATCGAAACTCTCATCACTGCCAAGTCGAAGTCAGTTTCCCCCCAGCTGGCTGGTCTGGCCGTCTGGGCGCGTCTGGGTCTCTGGGATCGACCAAGATATGTAAACATTGATTCGGCAAGGTGCAAAGCATACGCGTGTGTATGTACAGCTTGAAGGAGAAAGAGAGAGACGCGGGCATCCGGATCGTTGATAAAAGTCTGGTCCATAGACGGCAGCACGCGTCACGGGCTGGGAATAGTTAAGTCTTGAAGAGGCGATGGCGAGGTGTATATCATCATTCGTAGAGTCAAAGGAGAACGTAGACGCGCTTAAAAGTCACCGCCGCCCTGGATGGAGAGAAAGAAGATGTTAGAAATCTGGCTTTGGGTGTGCATCGTGCGCGTCAGAGGAAAGAGACACTCACGAAGTCATCACCGCCACCTCCGAAGTCATCCTGTTGACCGTCCTGGTAGCCATCCTGGTACGCTTCTTGTTCGTCGTTGTCTGAGCACGGATGAAGAGCAAGAAGAATCAGTGAATAATGCAAGCCAAAGACTTTGCATACTGATCAGAAGGAAAAGGAACTCACCAAACGCGTTCGCCAACATGGCACCACCGAGCAGACCACCTCCCACACCAAGAGCCATGCCACCCATACCCATACCACCTCCACCCCCACCCATCCGTCGACCACCTCCACCTCCACCGCCGAAGAGCTTGCCCATACCTCCACCACCACCACCCTGCTGCATCATCTGCGGCTGTTGTTGGTATCCGTAAGGTTGTTGGCCGTACCCCATAGGCTGTTGTTGGCCATAAGGAGCAGGTGCGTATCCACCCTGCTGTGGGTACCCCTGCGGTTGCTGGTTGTGTCCTCCGAAGAAGCCACGTTGGTCGCCTGGTGGGGGTGGGCCACTTGGGGCACCGTAGGTCTGTGAGGGCTCAGAGGTCGAGCTCTTGCCTTCGTCGAGAGGGTGGACCCAGATCGAGCGTGGTGGGCTGGCCTTGGTGTCGACGTAGAAGTGACGGTTGTAGTTGCTGTCCCACTGCTTCACCCAGCCTAGAAGAAGAATATAGTGGAAGAACGTGTCAGCAAGGAAGTCCCCGACGCGTCGTGAATGAGGGAAGTTCGACAACTCACCATCAGGCAGAGGTCGGTCATCGCCACTTTTGGAATCCGAACTTGGCTGCTGATATTGTTGCTGTTGATGTTGCGGAGGGTAAGGCGAGTGGGGCTGCTGGGGTGGTGCGCCTCCGTAGCCAGAGCTGCCACCGGGACCGCCGTAGCCCCCACTGCCGCCACCACCGTAGGAGGGAGGTCGTTGTCCGCCTGAGCTGGCTCCTGCGAGCTTCTTTTCTAGTTTGTCGAGGAGACCCATGATGTTGCGTGTGTGTTTGAGTGTGTGAGTGTAAGAGTGTTGAGATGTATGTAGAGTAGAAGTGTGTGGTGGTTGGAAAGATCGATGGCAAGTGAGCTGAGCGCTTCTTATACGTCGAGAATCGATGACGTCTTGGTGGACACGAACGTGACAGATCCACACAGCCACCTGTCATCGCCTCATCAGCGCATCCATGCCACAGCTCGACTCAGCTAAATCGTGGTGGGCTGCGGACCATTGCTTTCGAAGCGCAGGCACAGGTGGGCGGATGACTTGCAGGGCAAGTGGGTATGTTCAAAGAAGACCTAATCAAATACATTAAAGATACTTGCGACTTGTGTCTGAGAGAGTACATCACGAGAAATAGAAGGTAGTTGAGAGCCTTGGGGTTGGGGTGAGCACCAGCTTGGATGAGGATGTGAGGAGAGAGACGAGGGACCTCGGGCATTGAATGTAGATGGCGAGGTGCGAGATGTGGAGACGAACGATGGCGAGCAAGGGACGGAAGCAACATGGCGAGGAAGCCCAAGGAGATGGAAGGAGGGAGGTGACCGGTGGTGACGAGGTGCAGAGCGGAAGACGGCGACCGGGGCGAAGGAAGGAGGGGGTATTCAATGTTGTCGGATGGTAGTCAGCACTCCTGTGGTGAAGGTGAAAAGGCAGATCAGATCGAGAAGATGAC
>RDSH01000026.1:0-11510 GCA_009428295.1 Tilletia walkeri
GCCGATCCCGACCTCTCCCCACTCGCATCCAGAAAGCCACTCCCGTCCATCTCGGCTGAAAACGGCGACTCGGCCCATCCACCACGACCACCACCTCCGCCACTTCGTTCCCACTCAGCCGCTGCCTACCTATCTTCCTCAGGCTTCTTTGGCAGTCCTATCCCTGCGACTCCAGGAGCCAGATTGATACCCTCCCTCACCTTTGAAAGCTCGGTTGGCGAACAGGACAAGCACGTTCTCAAAAATGTCGGCAAAGTCGAAAAGTTCGTTCAAGACATGATCCGCAAAGTCGTCGAGGAACAGGTGTGTATGGAGCCTCGTGCGCAAAGGAGCCAAGCTATCGATCTGTTCAAGGGACTAACCGATCTCTCTACGCAGCTTCTTTATCCCAAGTTCAAGACGGTCGATCTCAAGAAGAAGGGGTCCCAGCGCAAGTGAAATTCAATTTCATCAAACTTCATCACGTTCAGATCGATGTAACAATCTCAATATCGATGGGGCCAAGGCGTGTGCGCGAATGAGCGTACTGTAGGGCCCCAAAGATGAGACGCATGTTGTTGGCAGTGCCAACGATCATCGGCGTGATGAGGCATGAGGACACTACGCTACAAACACAGAGGCAACAACCGACTCATGCCAGTATCGTTTCATCCTGTGCCTGACGATGTGTACATGACACGGGGATGGCCATATCGTGCATCGAGGATGGCCGTATCGCATATAAAGACTGACCCTAACCCTCCCAGTTTGCTGTTCTCAATCATCAGCTTCTTCTCTTCCCTACTTTTCTCACACCCTCACTCTAATTCCTTGCCCTACTAGACCTTAAACGTTCTCTAACCCATCAACATGCTTACTTTCGCTCCCTTCGTCGCCGTCGCCGTACTTGCTCTCAATGTGCTGGCCGCCAGAAACACCGACTTCCCGGCCTGCGACACCCCTCAGGTGCCCAAGATGAACAAGACCGTCAGCGGTGTGGCCCTTCCCTTCGAGATCAGCGACGACGTTGGTGAGTGTGGAAGGACTGTAGTTGTCATAGCGAAAGTCAAAATTTGGAGTCCTTTGCTGATACTGTGCTGGCTCCGGCTCAGTCTTCTACGTCAAATCCGGAACTGGCGCCTGCAATGTGACCTACACTGACGACGATCTCGTCGCCTGTCTCGCTCCCGGTTGGATGGGATCGGTGAGTTCATCCCTTTCCCCATTACTCTTTGAGTCTTTTGCCCGCTGTTACGGAAGCTGATCATGTTCTCTGCCGCCCTTACCTGCTTCCTTAACGCGCAGGCCTACCACAGTCACTGTGGTGCTCAGCTCGCCGTTGCTGATGCCGAGACGGGCAAACAGGTCATCGTCACCGCTCTCGACACCTGTGGCGCTGTCGCCAACACTACCTTCGGTTGCGGAGATATTTATCTGTCGAAGGGCGCCTTCGAGGACCTCGGCGGCAACGTGACTCTCGGCCGTCTGACTTCTAACGTCACTTGGAACTTCATCGCCAGGAAGAAGCACCACACCCACCATCGCAAGCGTGAGTCTTTTTTCTCTTATCCGTGCCATCTCCGCCTCGCTCTACGCCCACTCGAGGACACATCGCTGACTGACATTCATTATTCAACGGCAAAAACAGCGCACCACCACAAGAAGGGCAAGGCCGGCTTGAAGCCTGTTGCCATCGCGCACAATTGAGCTATCCTTTCAGCTGCCCGATGAGCCCCTTTCCGATCGCCCAAGTGTATACGTTTCCATCCTCCCTGAATGACCTTAACGAAAGCCCGAGACGAGAACCCTCCCGACGTCGAAGTTCTTTCTAGATGTACTGTACGAGTCCGACCTGTCCTTATGTTGAGATCTTCTGCGGGCACAGGTATTTCACTAAGGACATACACTCATTACATACCCATTGACTTAATCATTCCCGAGCCTCATCAAACAGTCGACGGCGCTGATCAGAAGGCGGTACATACACAACTCAGAGCTACTGGCTAAGCCTGATGAGGCGGTCTATCCCGTCTCATACGCTTTGACTCAACTCTCCGGACCCCAGCCGGCATTTCCTTCAAATGTCACAGGTACAAAAGCTGACTCTCTTCCCTGATTCCCTTCCCCTTTTTCGGCCCTCACCACAACCTTCTTCCACATTTCCTCTATTCGCAAGCCTTTGAACTTATCCACCTAGAATGTTTGCTTTTGCCCCTTTCATTGCCCTCTCCGTGCTCGCCCTCAATGTGCTCGCCGATAGGAACACCGACTTCCCGGCCTGCGACACTCCCAATCCGCCCAAGGTCAACAAGACCGTCACCGGTGTGGCCACTCCCTTCGAGATCAGCGACGAAGCTGGTGAGTCTGGGGTCATTCGCGAAGTCGAGTTAGATCCCTTGCTGATATCGTGCTGTGTATGCAACAGTCTTCTACCTGAAGCCCGGCGTAGGCTCGTGCGGTGTCAACTACACGGATTCCGACTTCGTCGCCTGCCTTGCACCCGGATGGATGGGATCGGTGAGTCAAGCCCTCTCCCCCATGATCCTTGACCGCTGTTACCGAAGCTGATCATCTTCTCTTGCTCCATCGTTACATCTCATGCGCGCAGGCCTACCACAGTCACTGCGGTGCTCTCGTCGCTATCGCCGACGCCGAGACGGGCAAGCAAGTCATCGCGAAGGCCCTCGACACCTGTGGCGCCGTCGCCGACAGCACTTTCGACTGTGGAGACATCTACCTTTCGAAGATCGCTTTCGAGGATCTCGGCGGCAACACAACTCTGGGTCGCTTGACCTCCAATGTCACCTGGAACTTTATCGCCGACGATGCCGAGGCCGGAGGTAGCAATGACGGTGCACCCAAGAGTGAGTAGCCTGAACCTTCCTCTTTCCTTCTTGCTCTTCATGAGTGTCTGTTTGAATGAGTGAACACAACACTGATGCATCTTCACCTCCTTTCCCTGGGCTCACAGCTTGCGCTAGCAAGAAGCGTGGTATGCAGCCTGTCAAGCTTCCCCGCCACGACTGAAAACCGAGCGAGGAGACTCCCTCCCGCTGTCGAATGGAGACCGTTCGCGCTCGACTCGGCTTCCCATCCATCCGATTCTGCCAATCCTCAGCACCAGTCTGCTCCATGTTTGACGACCGCTACGGCAGGACTAATCCCTACATATCTCGACAACCCTGTGATTCTATCTTGAGATTGCTGTTCATTTGCTCAATCAAACGTGAACACCTGCAGTAATGCTATACGTATCCTTTCAAGTGTCAGTCTACTCTCCTTTTCCGGGCAGGGCACACTTCCAACAGTGCCGTTCACATTCATTTTCATCCTGCCTTTGCCGTGATAGAAAGATATCAATGTCAAATGTCTAGCTCTCTCTCTAGCTAGAAAAGACCAGTCAGGCAGTGAGACAAGCAGACTGGTTCACACTTTGCAGGAACAAGTCGGATCTCGAATCACGTTGTATTTTGACATTGGGGAGCTATGGAAACATATCGAACACGATTTTGCTTTTTGGGTGCGGAGAGAAACAGGAAGAGCGGCCAATGAGGGCAGTTTTGAGGGGAACGACTTCACTGCGTGGGCGTTTGATTGCGTTCAGCTTGCTTCTTGATGTGAGCAGGTGGGAGTCCATCATGGAGGAACGGTGCTGGTGGGTGGTGCTGGGTCGACCGATGCCATCAGCAGCGCACAACTGCGTCGAGCTGAGCAAGCTGGGCTCTGAACACAGCGAGCCTCTCATCGATCTTGGATCGGGATATCAAAAGGGGCTGGATGGCCTCGGTAACTTGCCTGCGCTGATCCTCGAGTGCCGAAATCGCCTCCCGCAGCTTTCGAGCAGCCTCTTTTGCCGCTGGACGCGATCCTGAAGTTGAATCAGCTGAAGTCGGGGACGACGAGAGGGTATTGTTCGACGATCCCTTCGATGTGGAAGGACCAGCTACTGCGGGAGGATACATGCGTTTAGCACAGGTAGCAGTATTTAAGGCCAACTTTACTCACCATTCAAGCCATCTGCAGAGGCGCCAGGCGTTTTCTTGGTTGCAAGTGTACTCTTGATTGCGTGTGAACTTGAAGCAGATGCAGCTGAGAAAAGAGCATCGGGCTGTCAGCTTTTGCACCGGTGAGAATAGCTGACCAGGACTCACCATTGGCTGAATGAGGTGGCCCAGCGGGACCAGCCCCCGCCGAAGACCCGGATTGAGCTTGAGGCTTTGAAGACGACGGTGTGTTCTCCTTCATCTTGCGGCCCGGGCAATGGTCCATTTTGTGTCGTCTCATAGACGTGTTGCTGCCGCCTAACTGGAAGTCGAAGCGCTTATCGCATACCTGGCACTTCCAATGCTCCCGGCCCTCAGAGATGCTGAGCAGGATGAAATTCTTCAGCGACGAAGGCATAGGTAGGCCAGATGTAAAAGTACGCGCAGCCTTGCTCATCTTTGTTCTGCTTGACTTTGGCATTGTCACGCTTTTTGAGATCTTTCTTGTCTTGGTTGTCAGGTTGTTGTCCGGAAGGCCTTTGGTTTCCATCTCATACGTCTCAACTCTCCCTGAGCGCCTGAGCCATGACTACGATATGAGACGAGAGAAGCATGCATGACAGCACACATAGCACAGCCATCCGCAGATGAAGTCGGAAATGAAAGGATGCTGCGGAACTGAGAGGGTGGGCGGTGGTTGCTCTCATCTTCTCTGGGTACAATGGTACTGACATGCGTCTGCCTTAAGCCCACGTCAGCCTCATCTCATTGCCAAATTAAGGGACGTCGGAGAGAGGCAGTCGCAACGTTCATCTGCAGAGAGGGAAGGACGTGATCAAGGTATAAATACAGGGCGGGCAAGAATCGCTGACCTGTCTTCCTCTTCTCTTCCCTCATTCCGTCTTCCTTTCTTCTTGCCCCTACACCAGAACATACTCTTTCACCAGACAAAACATGACCGCCATCCGTAGCTTCTTCTTCGCCGCTGCATTCCTCGCAGCTGCTGTGGTCAGCACCCCTGCGCCACCCGTCGGCTTCAACACCAACCGCGACCCCACCTACAAGCCCTGCGACCCTGCTCCAGGCACTCCTGCCCAGCCCAACGTCGGCAGCGGCGCGTGCTTCGTCGAGAAGACCGACCGCAATCCCTTCTATCTCGCAACTGGCTTGGGCTCTTGCGGTGTCACTTACAATGACAACATGTTCGGTGCCTGCCTCAACCCTGGCTGGGTTCACTCGGTGAGTCTGTTCATTCTTCTTTCCTCCAAACAAGATACAAAGTTCTGAACTTCCTCTTTTCTCTTTGGTGTTGCCATCGTCCTACAGGGCTACTGGAGCTCCTGCGGCAGGAAGACTACCGTCACCAACCCTGCCAACCAGAAGAAGATCGAAGTCGTCATCATCGATGTCTGCACCGGCGACGATCAGCATCCCTTCAACTGCAACGACATCTCATTCACCAAGGCCGCCTTCGTCGCCCTTGGTGGTGACCCCGACAAGGGCACCCTCGACAACAATGTCGAATGGTACTTCAATGACCAGAAGAAGTGAGAACGGGACACCGTCTGTATCGACAACAATGTCGAGTGTTACTTCAATGAACAGAAGAAGTGAGAACGGGACACCGTCTATGACGGTACAGCACAGTTCATTTCCCCTTCCTTCCCCCTCATCTTTACTCCCGTTCCTCATCCTCTTCAGCCTTTCATGGCTTACAGCAATATCATGAATGAATGATTTGATGTTCTGACTTGTGCGGTCGTATCGCCGGTGCCAATAGTGGACAGAGTAGGAGAACATGACCTTGGTCCTATTGATCCTATACGACAGAACGCGCAAGTTTGTAGGTTCATACGTTTGGTTCGAGGGTCAAAGACCGAATAGGGAGAGAAAGTACCTGAATATTGTGTAGGGTAGAAAACAAAGCTGATGGGCTGTTCTTTGTTCCTCCAAGGAGCTGTACATTTTTAAATCCCTTGCGAAGGCCATGAGGTCGAACGCTACCAAACAGAATAATGTGCTTGAAGATCCCGCCCCATAAGGCCGCCATAGCAAAACCAATCGCTAACACCACTAAGTATCAGAGTCGACGGTTCTTAGCATTCGCCGCATCATTGGAGCTGTCTGCCTAGTCTGCCTTAGACAATGAAGAGGGATAGCCCTTACCCGTCGGGGTGTGAATCGAACCATCCACTCCTCTGATCGTTAAAAGTCGAAATGCAATATCGTCCTTCGTCTTCTTGACGAGGACAACGTCTGTGTACTCTTCCTGATACGGCGCGGGCGGAAGGGAGTTTACGCGCACAGTATAGTTCCCTGTTCCGACCAGGGAGGGCATCTTGAACTCGACGCGGCCGCAGGTCCGACCTTTGACGGCGACACCAAAACCTTCGTCCGAATCACAGAACTTGTGAGGCATCTTCGGAGGCGCTGTCGTGAGCTTGTGGGCGAGCTTCTCTGAGTTGTGGGTCACTGCAAGAAGGAACACGGAAACGCTTCGGCGAGTGAGAAAGTTTGGCCGATGCGAATGGTCTCAAGGAATGGACTCACTCAGGGAGACTTGAACATTGCCACTACGTGGAGCGTTGATCCAGTTCACGGCGACCAGGTCTCCCGTCTTGAACTTGACCGAGCACTGGAAGTAGTCTATCCATAGTAACAATTGAGAGAGCGGATGTCAGTGTGTTAGCGGAAATGGACATCTATAGCAGCCTGACTTACCACAAGCCTGGAGCGTCGCACAAAGCGTAGACAACAGAAAAGCGTTAGAGGGCGAAGCAATGTTCAAAGGGAGATCATAGCAGTACTCACAGGTGCATTGACGTAGAGAGTCTGGCCTGGCTGAGGTTCCTGGCGCTTGATGCTGAGCGAGGCATGTCCGGCGCCGATAGGTCTGAGTCCATGCGCATTCGCAGCGACATGGGCCAGAGAAGAAAGTCCGAGGAGGAGGATGAAGAGTTTGAGCTGCATGACCTTGGGAAGAACTCTGCAGGGAAAGGAGCGGATAGATTCGTGATTTCTGGTGGACGTGGAGGTGAAGGTGATGTGATGGGGTTCAGTAAGGGGCAGGGGCGCATTGACCTGCGGCATGGAAATGAGATGAGACTTTCAGCATTTGAGGCTACGGCGGGCGGGCACTGCAAGGCGATTCGGGGGAGCTGTTGTCTCATTTCGTTCTTCTCTTTGTTTCATTATGGGTTGGCACTTCTGAAACGCCTGTGAGCTTGAGATTGAAAAGAGAGGGTGATTTGAAAGAATGGAGAGAAAATGTCCGTTCGGGAGAGGTCAATTCTTGGGACGAGAATGCAAAGGAGTGTTGTGCGAAGACGAAACGCAAAGTAAAGTGTGGGCCTGCCTGCCCTTGTGCCCGCGTTGATGCATAGATCGTTGGCGCACGAATATGCTGCAGGACCAGATGGTAAGCGATCGAAGCTGATCTCGATCCCATGCTCAAAAGCTAGCGAACCAGGTGGCTGCCACCATGACCGATCCAACCAAGAGAGCGAAAGACACAGCTTGGACAGTACCACCCATACTGGGCTTGCTGCCCCCGGAAGTACTCGAACCCGCCGCGTCCTTCGGCTTCGCAGTTGTCGTAATGTTGCTGTGGTTGGCGGCAGGCGAAGTATCCGTGGTCATAGTCGTGTTCGAGGGCTTTACCACGCCCGCTACAGGCGCGGAAGTATTGTTCGAGGGTGCCGCAGGCGACGCCGAAGAAGAAGGGTAGCCTTTACCCGCAGGTGTGTAAGTCGATCCATTGGCTCCCTTGATGGGCAAAAGCTGAAACGGGACATTCTTCTTTGTCTTCTTGACGAGCACTATGTCCGTGTATTCTTCCTCATGCGGCGCGGGCGGGAGGGAGCTGACTCGGAAGCTGTAATTGCCGCTGGCCACTAGCGAGGGCATCTTGAACTCAACGCGACCGCAGGTTCGGTGATTGACTGGGACACCAAGGCCGTTGTCGGAATCGCAGAAGTTGCTGTCGATCTTCGGAGGGGCCGTCGTGAGCTTGTAGGCGACCTTGTCAGGATTGTGGGACACTAGAGGAGTGTGGAAAGCAATGAGTTGACCGATGAGATTGCTTGGAGATGCTGTGGACCGGGCTCGACTCACTTAGAGCAACCTGAACGTTTCCGTTTAGGGGGGCATTCAGCCAATTGACGGCGACCAGGTCTCCTGTTTTGTACGTTATCGAACACTGGAAGAAATCTGTCCAAAGCATCCCGTTAGTAAACTACTTCGCTGGAATAGTTTTGAGCGTCGAATGACTGACCACATGCCTGTAACGTTACATCATGTAGGAGAGCAGCAAACGAAGCAGGAAGATGTCAAATCGAGTGAAGCATCATGGAAGAGGATAAAATCCGTACTCACGGGCGCATTGACGTAGAGAGTCTTTCCTGGCTTAGGCTCCTGACGCTTGATGCTGAACGAGGCAGCGACTCCGAAGGATCCAAACGAAGCGACCTGGGCCAGACAAACGAGCGCGAGTATGATAAGCTGCATCTGGAAGCTGGAAGGACGTCTGAAAGGGTGCGAAAAGATAGTAGATGGTAGATTATAGTGTGATGGTGAGGGTGATGGCACATGTCAGTGCGTGGAGTGTGAACGTTACTGAGGAGGAACGAAATGAAATGAAGTGTGGCAGACCGAGCGTTTGATGACGATCCGGAAAGGGACTTCAACTGCCGCTCAAACGTGCAAGCCACACCTCCTGTGCTCTTAACAGAATTGAGGTGATCCATAGAAATGAGGACTGTACGTTTTTCGCAAGGTTCTGGTACGTCTTGTTTGAGGTCGTCATGAATCTGTCATCCGCTTCTCCTCCTGCCAAATCCATGATGTATTTCTCCTGGTACTGGTTCGACTTGTGATTGCGTTCACCACTGTAGAAGGTCGTCCTGAGGTTGTATACTCTGTCATTGACAAGAGCGAAGATGGAGCGAAAATCTCTTCGCAGGATTCGAATCTAAGAAAACGTCGCATTGACGAAGACGAGGTATGGCTGAGTACGAAGGAACCAGAAACAAAAGAGCGTGCTTGTCCACTTCACCGTTCCGTTTCGGGGTTCCATCGCGATGGTCATAAAAACAGAACTGAGAATCCTGGGGTGATCCTACTATTTTGCTGAGCCTCTAAGGCCCGTAAATCCCGTACGTGTTTTGCCCACGAGCAAATTGGAAGCCACCAGCGCGAGCCATGACCTGTGTTCAAGAGCGAGAAAAGTGAGCAGTGCACGTTGATATAAGCATCTGTATGGCTCAACAAACGCACCTTAGAAGGATCATACTTCGCAGATATCTGCGTCAGCCGCGCGACGTTGGGTCCATACATCTTCTCGAGGGGAGTATCATACAGCGCGTAGTTCGGGTACATGTATAGGTCGTCCAAGTTCTGACCTTGAGCGATGGCCGCTTGACGGATCTTGTTTGTGGACTTGCGGATAGCGTCGTAGAAGAGACCGTCCGAGAGACCGAGGGGCCAGGCGACTTTGGTCGGCACCGCAACGAGCAGGAGGTACATGTTTAGTCAGTCTTACTCAGAGAGTGCAGAAGAGAGGTGAAGGTTCTGACACTCACAGTAAAGGCTCATCGGGGACAAGTGCTTGGTATGAGGCCACCCAGTGCTTGAAGAAGCAGGATACGACGCGGACGTAGTAAACGAGTCCAAAGCGTACGAGATGAAGATACCAGCGCCCAAGGGAGCGACCGTTCCATAAAACTGGGAAGAAAAGGGAAGTCAGTTCCCGCTCTCAGGACATGCCTTTTCCCATTTTGCTCCTTTGTGGGGCCACTCACTTTGAACTCCTCCTTAATTGTCTGCAAAATCTCAGGGGTCAACCGCTCCAAGCTGACAGTGGAGAAGGTACCCCGCGTACCTTTAACTCCATCCGAAGGTACGGCGCCCGTGAGATTGGCCATCGTTCGATTGGGAAGGACGTCCCGGTGCAGGGAGGGAAGCGCCATGAGCTGGTCGAAGATGTTCTTCACGAATGATCCATTAGGAGGGCCCTGTAGGTCAACGACAAACACATGAAGAACGAAAAGAGAGTGCGGTTTGGGGGTTAAAATCAGCATGTCCATCTTCGGTATGTCCTTCTTTGTGAGAGAGCAGAACGTACGTTAGGGTTGTCGTAGAAAATTTGACACTCGACTAATGGGATACCGGCGAACGCATTGATAGTGGGCAGGAGGCTACCCAGGGGGTCGGTGTTCGCCTCGGAAGCAAATTGAGCGGTAAGGTTGAGAACAGCATCGATCTGAGGCGAGGAGAAAACGGTGGGCAGCATCCAAAATATCAGTTCAATCCGTCAAACACTCGAAGAGAAGAAAAGACCAGCTGTGCGCTACGTACGTTATTATCGCCGAAGAAGATGGCACCACCCCACACCTTAGCACGCGGCCTAGCCTTGACGTAGAAGTTCATGACAATACCGGCATTGTTGAAGCCGCCCTGGAGGAGGAAGAACAGGTCCGGGTAACTCTGCTTGGTGACGTGAAGCACGGTTCCGTTTGCGGTGACGAAGTCATAGGCTACGATACCGTCCGTCGCGATACCGTATTGATTCGTGAGGAAGCTGTAACCTCCGCCGAGAGACAAGCCTGCAACTCCTACACCCAAGACGCGACCGCCGACCACTTTGACATCGTAAGGCTCAAGGCCCTTGTAGACTTGCTGTAGGGAGTGAAGAAATGAGCTATTTCAGAATCCAGCGCTGGTGTGCTCTGGAGAGAAGAGAACTCACCTCCCAGACGAGACCACTGCCGTACTTTACGACTCCCTCGGCCTTGTTATAGGAGACGTCGTTGAAGCGAGTCATCGCAACGTTGACACCCTTAGAACCGGAGAAACCTGGTGCGCATGAGTGACCGCCTCCGCGGACCTGCAGATGATACAAGCGCGCATCAGCGATGCATCAGGAAAAGGTCAGAAATTCTAAATAGAGACTTACCGCGAAGGAGGAATTCGACATGCCCAGGACCTTGAGCTGTGGACAGGAATAGCAGAGTGGGCGTCAGTAGCAGAGAAGGGCATGTTTAACGTCCGCTTCTGCGACGAGAACTCTGCACCCACAACGGCAGAGACGTCGGCGGCCGTGGCAGGCTCGACCGAGCACTTGGAGTAGAAGTCTCCAGAGGAGCAATAATGCTCTGTAAAATGCGAAACGAATGAGATTCAAGGGAAATCCCAGGCAGATAGTCTTACAGTCACTCACTGATCTGTTTGGTGTAGTCCGAATTGCCAGGCGCATAGATCGCAGACGCACTGGAAATAACACCCTGAATAGCCTTGCAAGTAGGGTCCGTGAAGACCGTCTCCTTCTGCGCTGCCTGGGCTCGGAGCCCGAGCATGGCTTCGGGCTCGGAGACCATTTGAGCTTGCACTTCCGTGTGCACGAGCACAGTAGCTGCGACGAGGGCGGAGAAGAGGGTCGAGAGAGCGGCGACCATTATGCGCGAGTTTTCTACTGAAAATGAAGAGCGTAAAGGACCGAGAAGGGAAAAGAGTGGTCGAAACCTAGAGAGATATGGGGGGGGGGGGGGGGGG